>JAADXQ010000162.1:0-24195 GCA_023337915.1 Pythium angustatum | reverse complement strand
CATGAGGCGGATCGGGTGCGTCGACACGTCCTGCTCCATGTCCGGGACGGTCTGCAAATTGCTCGACAGACACACTTCAATGCACGTGCGGACGTTGCCCATGTACTGCACGAGGTCGTGGCAGTACTCTTTCTTCTGCGCGTCGCTCATGCCTTCCTTCTCGATCGCATGGTGGTGGAAGAGATGGAAGCCGTGGCCAATGCGCTCGGCGTGAAGGTCCGTGATGGCTTCGAAGATGCTCTCGGGACCGTACCCTTCGCCGGCGTGGACCGTCTTGTGCAGAAACTTCTTGTGCGCAAACGCAAACGCCTCCTTGTGGTCATGTGCTGGGTACCCACGCTCGGCACCAGCAATGTCCAGTGCGACAATCGGCACACCGTGCGTCGTCTTCACTTCGTATGCCTGTGTGATGAGCGCCATGGACGCGAGGCCGTACAGACGGTGCGCGTCTTCGTACTTGTGGACTTCGCAGAACTGCTTGTAGTACGGCGAGAAGTCGGCCGTGAAGAACCGCATGGCGCACACAATGATGCCGTACGCGTACTTGGGGGCGAGTCCACTGACGACGTCTTCGTCTTTGGCGTTGAACTCGTCGGTCGCGCGCTGGAGACCGCGGTTGACACTCAGCAAGACTTCTTCGAGCGACAGCTCCCCGGGCACCGCGTTGAGCTGCGGCGCAAAGCGCGTCTCAAAGTAGCGAACACCGATCGCGTACTGGTCGCAGCCGAGCTCGTACGCCACGCGCTCGAGTGCGCTGGCTTTGTGGAGCACAGCAGCTACGTAGGTGAAGCAGACGAGGTATTCTTCAAGGTTGTTGTAGGTCTCCTTAAAGACACACGACGAGAGCTCCGCACGGTCGTACGTCGGGAGCGTCACGCCTTGCTCCTGTGCGAGTTCAATCAGTGTCTCTTGACGTACACAGCCTTCAAGGTGGCAGTGCAAGTCAGTCTTCGGGACCTTGCGGAGGAACTCGTCGGGGTACCGGTCGTTCTTGGGAAACTGCTTCTTCACGAGCGTCGCCGAGTTGGCCATGGGACTGTATATGATCGAAGGTGCGGACGAGGTGGGTGGCCGGTAGATGGCAAATGAGGGAATGGCTGCCACAGCGATGCATGTGCCTGGGTGTGCGGCTGGTCACGCACGGGGCATGACCTGCGAGGTCACCACGAATGATGGTCTGACAGGAAGACCGCCGGGCTGGCATCGAAGGATCGTTGGGCATCAACGTGTGTCTCGAGTGCAGATAGTTCGACTGGAGGAGAAGGTTGCCAGGCTGGCATCCAAATCAATCGATCAATCCCTCTGGTTGGGGACGTCCCAAGAGTGAAGGTCGCGGTACTTCAACTGTGGACGATCTTTGTTCGTGGGACGTCGTCAGCGGAGGAGGTGCAGGTCGCGAGAGCTCCTCTGGCAGAGACAGCGGCGATAGAGGCAGAGCCAAAGGAGGCAGCGGTGGCACAAGATTGCCGTGAAGTGGGGGGGCGACGTGTCCGTCATGTGCTGGCTGTACCGGTGCTTCTCGGCATAATCATCGGCCATGAACGGCAGTTTGATGCCGACAATACAGATAGCTGGTGGTTCGTGTGCGCATGCATGGGTGACGGCATCAATCGTACGAGCAACCAAGAGTGAAGATCCGACCGGCAGCTGGCCAGGCTGGCACCAATGTTGCCATCCTAAACGTAAAGGTCGTGTAGACTCAAGGCTGTGTGGATGATCTCTGCTCGTGAGATAGCAGAATCGACGACCGATTGCGATCACGAGAGCCGTCGCTGCTGTCGGTGCCGGAGCTGATTCTTAATACAGCGGGTACGATGAAGATCACGTGCGTTCATTTGGCGGAGGGAGTCGGCAGAGATTCGTATGAGCGTTCTGTGGTGTATCATCAATACAGTTTGCTACACGACAGCGTTCCTAGGGAGTCGGTGCCACTGGTCGTTGTTTCTTCGACAGACATCCTTCGGAGGCGGCGAGAAGCTCGGCTTCGTCGATGACGCAGTCGTCTCCGTGAACGTGACGATTGTGGCGTCTCTGGCGCCGCCGTTGACGTGCTCGCTTCTATCGGCGGTATACGAAATGGTATGGAGACTAGCAGTGCTGTGCTTGTGGTGGTGATATACGATCTTCTTAGTCGCTTCCACCACCACCGCCGCCCGAGTCGCCGCCGCCCCCGCTGTCTCCGCCAGAGTATCCCCCGCTATCGCCTCGTCCTCCTCCGCTGTACCCACCGTGGTCATGCGAGTGGCAGTGATGGCTGTTGTGGTGCGAGATGTAGTGCGTCGTCGAGTCACTGAAGTCGGCAGCCATGTTGACGACGTACGTGTCTGACGACTTGTTGGCGTACGTGCTGCGTCCACTACGTCCGTTTCGGCCTTGGCCCTTGGACGCTCCGCCCACTGTCCTGGCTCGTGGAGGCATCGGCTGGGCACCTCGGTTGGAACAAAGCTTGCACAGCAAAATGCCGACCAGTATGACGACAGGAATGACAATCACGAGAATCACGCCCGTGTTCATGGCAGCGAAACTGGTCGTGATGAGTGTGGCTAGAGAGCTGGAAACCTGTGGAATGAGGTCGATGAACGAGGCACTTACTCGTGAAGAAGAAGGGGGTCGCTCGGAGGAGGGAGGGGGTGGGTACGCTGTCGAAAGACAAGCCGGGTTGTACTGTAGCGTGGCGGTACAGTGAGAGAGATCTCGAACGAGTATTCTTGGGTGTAGCCACATTGATATTGCATCAGTACCCTTGCATTCTGAAACCCCATCACGTGGATCTGTGCTAGATTCTCTCATGAATTTGTACTGTTTTACGCGGATCTGAGTGATGGGTTCGCTCGTACTGGTCCTTCAGCTACACTGAAACAGGGTCGATAGGTGCGCTCAAATTTGAGAGCAAGTTGTGGCCAACTTGGGTCAACCCCTGATTCCTGATGAGCAAAGTGCTCTGTATTAGGCCGCTGATTGGGCACAATTGAGTCGGTGGGTGGAGTTCGCACTGCGCGAGCCTTGAGATGCCACAACGATTCCTTGTCAAGGAATGTTGGCGCCGAATTCAATTCTCAGCGATGAGACTGGACAGGCATCTGCTGATTTCAGGACCAGCACGAGTGAACCCATCAATCAACTCGTGGTTGAAGACGCTTCAGAGGAGAGAACTCCAGCGAGGACAAACAGGGTGGCGGACCAGCACAGCGTTGAAGGTCAACGGACTCGGACTGGGAGTTACAAACTGCCACTCGCGTGAGTTCGTGTCTACCAGACGAACGTTGCGTCCAGAGGTGGCCTCGCTCTTGCACGCATGGCATTCGCGCAGGTCGCGATGCGGCGGGCGCGAACCGACAGTACCGCACAGATCCTGCTCCTCTTTCTTTTTGAAAAGGAAGGTCATATTCGTGTACAATAGTTGGCTTATCTGTCGGCCTACTCGACACAATCCTCCTCCTGGGGCTGGTCGGTCCCCGGATTATTTATTCGGAGCAGCGGTCGGACCCAAGCGTCAATACCGCGTACGGGACCATTCGATCGATAATCCGAATCAGGCGAACGTAGATCGGGCTTCGCAACCTTCTGTGGCCAGTACACGATGGTAGCCGTTCGCTCAGTCACCACCGCCGCCACCACCGCCGCCCGAGTCACCTCCGCCGCCACCGCCGCTATCGCCACCTGAATAACCGCCACCGCTGTACCCGCCGTGATCGTGCGAGTGACAGTGATGGCTGTTGTGGTGCGAGACGTAGTGCGACGTCGAGTCGCTAAAGTCGGCCGCCATATTCACGACGTACGCATCCGACGAGCTGCTTGTGTACGTGCCACCACCACCTCCATTGCGTCCACTTCGACCTTGAGCCGTGGGTTGATGCTTGGATGCTCCTTCAGCGGTTGTGGCTCGTGGAAGCGGCGTCGGCTGGGCGCTTCGCGTCCGGCAAAGCCTATACACGAGTGCAGCACCGAGGAGCACGGCGATGGGAATCACGATCGCGAGAGCCACAGTCGAGCTCATCGCAAAAGGTATGTTGGGACTGGATTGCTGAGGAGGTCGACGATAGTTGAGGAATGAAGTCGATGGCAGCGATGATTGATGAGAGACGCCAAGGATAGGGGTTTAGCCTTATCCACGAAGGATCAGTGAGAGACGGAGATGCGTAGGTACGCGATCGCATTCTACGTCGGCGCTCAGGTTGTGGTTGTCCTGTGGCTTCAGGAAAAGAGATATTCCACCATCACTCTTTCTCGAAGTTGCCTATAACTAACGTTAAATAAGTACATCAGTGCTTCGTCCACTCAGCGTAATATTTTAACAGCAAGTCGAATGATGGGTTCACTCCGTGCTGGTCATGGAACCTACTGTACCGGCCAAATCACGAGAGCGCGTGGGTTGTTGGGCTCGGACTCGGTCGACACGGCTCAGGTCGCCACCCAGTTCACGTACGAGCGGCTTCTGTCAGAGCCCAGTGAAGCCAGCGTGTCTCGTGTTGGTCCGCCACGAACTGGGGAATGACGACGCGCGGCCCGTGGCGTTCAACGCCGTTGCTGACGGACTCGCCAGCGAGTGGGTGAGTCTACTGTAGACTCTCAACCCAATCGTTCGTTGGTTTTACTTAGTGTCTTTGTTAATCAAACATGAGCTTCTTCTCGTTGCCGAGCAATGGCTTGATGTCCAAAATCGACATGTACGACAGCGCGTCCTGGACAATGTACTCGCGAATGCCAGTCTCGGGGTTCTTGGCAAACGCGCCCGGTGCGGTCCCATCAATCAGTAGCAGCCGCCCGACGTCGTCCATGACAATGTGGAGCTGCCGCTCGAAAATGCTGTGTTTCTGGGCCGTGACGGTCGTCGGCTGCACGGCATTGGACTTGTACCGCGCTTGGGTCGTGTGCTGTGTGTCTTTCGAGGCCGTCACGACCGAGCCATCACGCGTACTCTGGACGAGGCCAATGTGCATGGCGCGCTTGATCGAGTACCGGAACTTGACCGGGTCGCTACCAAAACCGGCGTCGGTAAAGAGGTAGTCGCCCGCAAGGTGCACAAACCCACTGGGTCCCGACGCATAGAGCAGCTGCAGGAGCGAGCCGATCGAGGTCTTGGTGACGATCGTGTCGCTGTCGTCGTCGTAGTTCTCGCTGTCGTACGGGTCGATGCCCAGCACTTGACACGCGAGGATCGCGTCCCAGCCCACGAGCATGTACCGCGTCTGCAAGAAGCGGATCACTTGGTTGTGGGCAATGCGGCGGTACGGCGTGAACAGCATCGCAAAGCCGATCGCAAAGCCGCAGATCCCGAGGATCAGCAGCAGTACAAAGAGATCGGCAATGATCTCGTTGCCCCAGAAGCTGGCAATGCGAGGGTTCCCGCCGTAGATGCCACGCTTGTACGGTTCGTCGTGCTTCATCATGGTCGTCGTGCCGTTGACCATGAGCTGCAAAAAGAAGATGAAGCAGAGCAGCAAGTTGTAGACCTTGTAGCTCAGGAACAGCGCCGACGCATCAATGTACCACTCGATCTTGTTGCGCGTCGCCGACGTGAGGACGTTGATGTTGCGCAGGCAGCGGGCGAGAAACTTGACGGCGAGTCGCACGACCGAGTGCACGAGGCACATGACCCACGTGATCTTGGTGAGCGCGGCACAGAGGAACAAAAAGTTCTCGACATTGACTTGCTTGCCCAGCATCCACGTACCCATCTCCAAGATGATGTAGCTCATGCGCAAGTTCACAATGCCGTCGAGGACGCTGAGCCAGATGTAGAGCCAGTGGTTCATCCAGATATCGGAGCCCATGAGCAGTGAGCCTTTGAACACGACCGACGAGTGTTCATGCTCCGAAAAGGCGGCGGCAAGCGACATGAACGGCACAGCGGACCGTATGTACCGTGGTGTGTCCTTGGAGAAGCGCAGCGAGTGCGGTGTGTACGCGACTGCCCGGGTCTGCATGAAGACAGCGAGCACGCCCTGGACAATCATGAGGATCGAGACGATGCCGTACGCCGTGGTCACGAGGAAGCCGAACCAGCCGCTCTGCGGCAATGCGACACTGATCACGGCGTCGTAGTTGACAGGCTCGACACGGAAGAGCCCCCACTGCCAGTCGGGGTTCCGCAGCAGCGGCACGGCACGGCAGTCGCTCGTCTGGAACTCGACGTGGAACTCACCGCCGGCCCAGTACGACTGGTGTACCATGAGGTCGGTCTGGTACTCGAACGCACGGTCCGGGCGACCACGGCACTTGAGGAACGCAGCGCCTGGTTCGCCAAAGTCACGCTCGACGCCGGCTTGGATCACACGGTCGAGGCTCAGTGTCTCGAACTGGTCGAGGATCTGGCGATGGCACGACGTCGCGTTGCCGCCGTGTTCGGCCACGCACTGATCGACCCACGCAGGTTTCAAGTTGAGCACGCTGCACTTGGGGGCCGAGATGCTGTAGAGAAAGAGCTGCGTCCGTCGCGGGCCTTTGCCCCAGAAGTCGTCATAGTTGAGCGTCATAACGGTCGAGTTCATAGAGTTGACCCGCACGCACGTGCTGCGGTCTTCGCCGAGATTCTCGGGACTCCGTTTCGGCGCCGAGAAGAACCGGAACGAACGCCCGACTTCGTCGAGGTCGGCGAGCTCGGGCACTTTGACAGCGTCGTCGAGCACGATGTCGTAGCTCACGCCGCCCTCGCGGAGCCGTGCGCGGATCGCATCGTACCGCGCCGAGACGAACACGATCACGGGGTTCTCGCGTAGTCCCGTGAGCAGTGTGAGTGTCGTTGCTGCAACATTGAGCGCGAGTAGGAAGAGCCGCCGCCACGTGAAGATGCGATGCTTCCCACCGACCTTGAGACGCATGTTCTCTCGCTCGATTGTGGGGAATTGGTTGATAGAGAGTTGATAGAGAGAGGTAGAGAGTAGCAATGATACCCACGTCCTGACGCGCCCAAAAGGATCGCCTGGTCAGAAGTATCTTTGGTCTTGAAGCTGGGCGTGGGCGGTTCAAACACTATCGACTCAGTTCGGCATGGCAGGATCCAGAATAGCTTCAGTGGCGATCCGTCGAGGACACGCATGCCTGGTCGGACACGACGCGAGGCCAAGTGAGGCTAAAGGAACGGGCATAGATATTTCGACACACGATAGACCACATCCTGCAATACAGTATTGCGACATGGCACACATAAACTCTTGCCGTGCATGGCGGGGATATAAATATCTACGACGACCGCACAACGGAACATGAGCTCCTACTTAGACCTGCTGCAGCATCCGAGGGTGTGCAGAGCCCAGCACGCATGTTCATTGGCTTCGAAGGGGCTTCGCTCGTTCTGACCGCGCGCGAGCAGCAGCGCCAGCGAGTCAGCTCTCTTGGTCATCGTGGCTCTCTGGGGTGGAAACGCAACGTGTCCCTGTGGCGAATAAATACAGTAGATCTTGTGCCGTGCGGAGGGTCGGGTCGAAGTAACAACGCGAACCGCACTCACAGCGTCTTCATCCACGCGCTCGACGTGATCTGCGCGAGGAACTCGATCTTGTTGAGCCCACGGCGCATGAACTCGAGTAACTCGTTCGGGAACTGCACGACCAGCACGACTTCCATGGTCTCTCTTGCTTCTTGTTCTTGTTCTTACGGTATTCTTATGGCGGTCGCTTGTCTTGTGTACGAGGGAATGGATCGGAGAGCGCTTCTGGTGTAATAGTACTGGAAGTACAGGCACACGCGACGGACGGACGGATTGCTGGTCTCTGCTGCTTGGCGCGCGGTTTTGTTTTACACGACCCAACGTGCCAAGCTTCCGGTGCTTTGCCGTTGTGGCGCTCGTCGACGGTCGTTCCGTATTTTTGTTGGACGAAGGCACAGAAAAGCGATGACGCCGTCGATTGCGCGCACAGAGAGACGAGCACACGCAGCCTGCGTCGACACTCGACAGTCGACGCAGCGAGCCCATGGCCCGAGGCCGGTGAGGTGACGTCGCCACGCGCACGCCGTTGTGAGGGAATGACGTCGGCGTTCGAAAAAACGAAAAAGATGTGGGTTTCTGCCAATCAAAACATTCTAAATTAAATTATTAGCCAATCAATGGTCTGACATTGTGGAACATCGAGCAGCACGTCATGGGGTGCACAGTGCACTGTACCAGCATGATGGTACAGTAAAATCGGAAGCCGCAATCTGAATCGCGCTGGATCTTCAACAGCTTCGCGACCGATGGGCCATCGGCGATGGCCAGTGCCATTATGGCACTGCCATGGCAGAGTGCGGCACGATACTTCTATTATACATCGACGGCGCTCGGCGTCATCACCGGATCGAGGCGCCCTCTGCCTTTGCCTCGTCGCTTCTTTCTAGTGCCGAGTCTCCAATATCTTGCTCTCCCTTGAGACTGTGGCTGTTGTCTTTGTGCTTGTAAGCGAGCTCCTCGTAGGCACAGCACGTCGGTGTCCGCTGCACGTAGAGCTCTCCAGCGCCGCTACACGTAACGGCGTCGTGTGTTTCCGGAATGACGATGATGTGAACGGGTCCGTGTGCATCGGCTCGTCGCGCTGCGCGGGACTTGCGCGTCTCGCAGTAGATCCACCAGACGAACACGAGTACAGCGATTCCGCCGGGCAGCGCCACGACGTAGCGGCACGCGTCGTCGCTCATGTGGAGAAGAGAGAATGCGGTGTGCGGCTTTGGGGGTCTACTGCTGAAGTAGGAATGCAACGATCACGGGCAGAGGGAGAGATCTGATCGTATTCCAGCTGCGACCACAGAGATGCACTTCTGCCGCGGCCACCAGTTGGATTGTGTGGCATGCGATTGTCATCCTTTGGTGGGTACACCAGGGTCAGTTAGACCCATCGAGTCCGGCTTGGAGCCAGTGAAGGCTGATCAGCGGCCGAAACCCAACAGATCTGAATATTGACGGTATCTATTCCTACTCATTCTTTCGCTGGATCCCATGAGAGTAGAGAAAGAGAAGAGAGGAAGAGCGTTCTTACAGTCTCGACTTGCTACAGTTCATACTGCTGCCACTTCATTCGACAGCTCCAGACTGGAGCAGAGGCATTCGTATTGTTTGGATGGGTTCACTCAGCATGGTTATGGAATCGACATGGAGGATTCAGGCTCATTATATCAGTAATGTAAGCAGTCATTGTGAAACCCGGGACTACAGAAGTGGACACCGCCACTCGCACGTTGCAAATGCGTGAAGATGAGAAATGAGGAGGAGTGAGGTGGAACCGAAGCTGTCCAGCGAGAAAGCAAGCCAAGCCTCCAGCAGCCCACCACCCATTCGGATCGGTGTTTCCATAGGCACTTTTGTGAGGACCGTCTGGCTAGTACCACCAGCAGCTATGATGACCATCATTCCGGACTCACGGATGATATCTGCGACGTGAGAATTGTCTGTGACGTGTGAAATTCGAGGATCGCCCACGCACCACAGCAAAAGCCTTCCATGTGCGTGCGCTTCTAGAATAGGGCTGCAATCAGGCCGGTCCTTTGGTGTCGGACTGTACTCTGTCATAGTACCATGTAGCTTCCCAATGTCTATGTGGGTGTAAACGCTTTTTTGCCTTCACGAACGGCTTGAGTTCCCATTGCACGTGCAGTCGTGAATGAACTGTATTGTAGCCGTTCAGAGCTGCTTGTGCCCTTTGTGGATGTCAAGAATGCCTGTGGAACAGAGCGAGAGGAAAGACACGCGACGCCATGTGGAGCCTTGGTAATACTCCCCCACCAACTTGGTACACTTGGTGACCAAGTGTATTCCGCTCGTGTGGTCGCGTTAACCCTCTTATCATATTATGTGACGGATATTTTACAAGGGAAAAGTGGTCTATGTACTATGATTGCCGTATCTTCACCTCACTGGTCTCAGATTCGCATCCATCCGCGGTATGGTGCCCATCCAAACACATATGTTGCGCACAAGTCACTTCCAAGTTGCTCACAACCGTTTTATGGCCAACCAGAGATGACACCCAAACATAAAAGGGATGGTTAGTTTTTGCCCGCCACACCCATTGCACCCAACCCGTTTCTTGAGCAGCAGCATCACGGCGTGCCACGGTGGAGTCTATCTGCCATGGCGTGGCAGTACCAATAGAGCCAGGCGTGCTGCTACCGCCCAGCACACCGGTACATTTGACGGCGACGCATTGCTGCTTTCCAGGACGATCGCAGTTCATTTCCTTACCGTAGGTAGTGCGACTGCGTGACGCTCCATGGTGTCTCTCATGCTGCTGCTGTCACTCGCGTGGGCGATGCTTCTTACGGCACCGGCCCAAGCCGCCGTGGCGGATACGACCTACCGTACCAGATCCGGTATCAAGACCTGGGTCGACCCCGACACGCCCGGCGACTACCAGTCGTACGTGAGCTCGCGCGGTCGCACATGGGACCTGGTCATGAGCGACGAGTTCAACGTCCCGGGCCGAAGCTTCAAGCCCGGCGACGACCATTTGTGGACCTCGCTCGAGAAACCCGATGGCGTGAACGCTGCGATGGAGTATTATTCCCACAACATGACCTCGACCGCGTGCGACGACGACTCGGGTACGTGCTACTACTACATCAAAGTCGTCGACGAGCACATCAAGTTTAGTGCCTACAACCTCTACTCGAACCCGCCGGGGTACAAGGACGTCGACATGTACTACCGCGCGGCAATGGTCCAGTCGTGGAACAAGTTTTGCTTCCAAGGCGGGATGCTCGAAGTGCGTGCCCAGCTACCGGGTGCAGTCAGCCCCGAGTCTGGGAATCCGGATCTCGCCAAAGGGCCCTCTGGGCGCGTGTCGGGCATGATCGATGAGATCACGTACTACCCGACGTGGCCGGGTATCTGGATGATGGGCAACCTCGGTCGTGCAATCTTCAGTGCCTCGACGAACCGCATGTGGCCGTTCTCCTACGACCGCTGCGAGCCAGACGTGTTTGAACCGTCGAACCAGCGGATCAGCGCGTGTGAGTCAAACCCGGGCTTTGGACTGAACCCGAACCAAGGACGCGGCGCGCCGGAGATTGATCTGCTCGAAGGCGGCGGCGACGCCATCTCGTCTTCGCTCCAGATTGGCCCCGGCATGCCGCCCGACTTTCGTCTCTTCCCTGTGAACGGGAAGATTGACGAGCTCTACTGTCTGTACCAAGGCACCTGTACGACACCGGGTGCCAACAGCCCCGGCGTGCCCTCGGATCTCTACAATCGCCGCGAGCACCCGTCGTGGTACCAAGGGCTCCGCTATTCGAGCAACCCATTGTGTACGCCGGACGGCGCCTTGAAGCAAACGTATGAATCCGTCGCTGCCTACGCTGGCAAAATCAATGGCGTGAATGCCTGCACGCTCAAAATCTGTGCCGGGTCGTTTGACGGGTACGCCGATCTCTCGTTGATTGACGGTACCAGTGCGTACCATTGGGGTATCAACTACAACGGCACGTGCTTTCCACGCATCAACGGGTACCAAGGTGCCTACCTCTGTGATCCAGACAACCAACACCCGCAGTGCGGCTCGCAGCGTCCGGATAATGTGACCAAGACCAACGCCATGACGGCGTTCAATTACCAAATGGACGCGATCTCGTCGAACTGACCGGTCCACCTCGGCGCGTACACCGACTACATGGTATACCAGCTCGAATGGGTCACGGGCAAAAACGGCTACGTGCGTTGGATGCTCGGTGGGCACCCGATTTTCGAGGTCACGGCCGAGTCGATCGAGAACGTACCACAAGACAAGACGAGCTCGAACCCGCGCAAGACCATGCTCGAGGAACCCATGTACCTGATCTTCAACGTCGCGGTCTCGACGTCGTGGGGCGCCAAGCCCAAGAACACCAAGTCCGTGTGTAAAGGCGATGGCTCGAACGACATCGTCAACCGCATCTGCAACGACTACCCCATGTACATGAAGATTGACTATATCCGCCTCTACCAAGACCTTGGGACCGATCTCGAGGCCGACAACTACATGCAGGTCGGCTGCGATCCGACATCCCATCCGACCAAAGAGTGGATCAATGGCCACATCAAAGACTACCAAGATGACGAGAACCCCGTGGTCGACGTGGCCGGTGGTGCGTTCTGCGAGACGAATGATGACTGCACGATCTTCCCCGAGGGTGAGCTCCAGTACATCAAACTGGTCACGGGCAAGTGCGTGAACAAGCGGTGCGCGTGTCTTAACGGCGACGCATGGGGCGGACCACGCTGCACGATCGTCCTGGACGCCACCAAGGCGTTGTCCACCACCAAGAAGCTCGAAGGCTTTGGCCCGCCGTTCGAGGTCGCCGTGGGCGTCGCGGTGCTCGTGGTGTTCCTCACGACGCTGTCGGTGTGGTGGGCCGTGCGGAAGACCCACGCTGGCGCCCAAGTCGCACTTCGTCAGGCGACGACCGACAAGTCGGCGGCCGTGCGCGGCTCGTCGAACGACATGGTGCAGTCGTGGGGCCCAGGTCCAACGCGCGTGGACTATCAAAACAACTTTGTGTGATGCCCGGTTGGTCGATAGATTGGTCGCTTGGTGTCGAAGCGCGGTAGACAAGAACTGTTTGTTGTGAAATCGTTGCCGTCAATGTACGTGCTCGTACAGAGTAGATGAAAATATACTACGTAGTAGTACCATCTTAGTCGTCTCGCGTTTCGATACTTGCTCGTGCGTGCTGAACAATACTTGCAGCTGGTCTACTGGTACTCCGAAGCACACCAGTACGAGACATCGGGTACATGGAAGCACCCGGCGTTGGGTCGTGCCTGCGAAACTGCTAGCGCCATTGGCTCGTTGACAATTGGCTTCTGTCAGCGCTCTCAGCACCAGGTTCGAAGAAAAGAATTGCGATTATGTTCCGATCATAGATTGAATCGCTCGCCACGGCACAGAGCTCTTGCCCCCTTAGCTCAGCGACATTAACGTGGCATCGTAGACGCTTTCTCGGTGTGCATCACGAGAGTCCTTTGCGTGGTGCTTGCACGACTCGCGAAGGACAGCACGCACTTTCGAGACTTCGCCAAACGTACCACACATGTCGCTGAGGTCTTGCGCGTACCGCAAGCTGTAGCTCGTGAACCCATGGCCAATGCCTTTCTCTTGGTCGCTCACAGCACCGCACTCTTCTTTGAACGCTTGGAACATGGCATCACGACACACGGCCTTTGTGTCGTCGCTTGGAGGCGGTCCCGCCACGTTCACCTTGTGCACGTTCAGTCGAATGTTCGCAAACAGTCGATCCGCGCGCTCCCGACGTTCAATCTCGCGCACCAGTTCTTTTGCTAGGCCTTCTCGATCCGCGCCGTGGTCGCTGCGCAAGTACTTGTAAAAAGCGAGCACCAGGTTGACGTCACGCGAGTTGACAGCTCCAGCCAGTGGCGCATCGTGAGTCCGAATCGCGTCGGACGCGTCGGCCACGATCGTGTCGTCCGACGCGCTGTCGTCCGAATCCATCGAGCCGTCGCTGCTCGGCGCATTGTCATAGTTGGACTGGAAGTTGCCCACAATCTCGTGGCGAATGTGCTTTGCGCCAAACGCCTTGACATGGCTCAGATTGGTCTGCGCCTTGACCGTTTGAAACTGGCTCCGCAACGTTTCGCCCGCCAGGTCCGTGCGGTCGCTATCTTGCATCCAATTTACCGAGTACAGGTCCCCCAAGCACGTATGCATGGGCTTTCCGTAAATAACATCCATCGGTGGGCAGTAGTACCCCCACGACGACTCGGTCGCGTTCGCCGCCGTGGTCACAAACGCATTGATCCGCGTCATGTCTTCGTCACGGAACATTGATCCCGACTCGCACGCTGCACGTCATGCCACCATACAAACACACATACACAGTGTCAGCTGCCACTGCCATGACAACACGTTACCCCTAGAACAACCCACATACCTTCGACGTAAAACACGAGCTCCTTGTAACGCTTCTGTTCGTACATGGTCTCGAGCGTGCTTGTGAGCTGCTTGGCCGTCAAGAGCTGCTCGTCGGGAAACACAATCACGCCGGGCGCCCCGTGGTCGACAAAGTTCACAAACACACGGTCGTCGGGTCCACTTCCCAAGACCTTTTTGCCGTTGGTCGCCGTCGCATTGCCGAGCAAGACGTTCAGAAAGTTCTGTGGCGTGACGTGCTCGCCGCGGTAGTCGATCTTGCAGCCTTCGTAGACTTCAAGCGGCCCTTCACCGGAGCTGGCGTTTGCGGGGCGGTTGAACAGCTTGCCTTGGAACGGATTCATCTGGTTGAACGCAATGTCGTCGTACATCATGAGCACAATGTTCTCTTCGGGGATGCCGTGGCGCCGCACGACGTGGTACGCGTGGCACGCGTCGGCTTGGTGGCGGTAGTTCCAGTAGCCCATTGAGCCCGCTACGATCACGGCCCAGTGCTCTGCCTGGACATGTGGCACGTGTGTCACGGCTGTCACGGCCGCCACGAGCGCGAGGCGAAGCAGTGCACGAGCCCGCATATTCGTTAGTGGCGCCCAGAGAAGGTTGGGATCTGGTGCATCTTGGGTCAAGTTGAAGGGGACCGGACTAAACAGGAGAACGAAATACCGATGCAAATACCGGTATCATCTCGGTTTGGAAACAACAACCGGTCAACAGGTCACCGGCCTGTCGGGCAAACCACACCTTCTTTTGATATCGGGAGGCTGTCGTCGGAAAGTCGAAATATAGACATTCATGTCGTTGAAATATCGAAATATCAACATTTGGACCTGACACGGTCCGGCTTCCTGCCGTTCGGCTTGTGTTGCGTGCTTGTGCCATGGAACCATGTGGGCGCCACAGTCACGGTCCCTAACGTTTGGTATTACCGTCGTCCCATTCGGTCGCCGCGTCGTCGTCGCTCTCTCTCTCTCTCTATAGGGAAACAATCCCATCGACATCGACGCGTCTCCTCATCCCAACGGCATCCGTCCGTATCCGCCACGACGCAGCGTTCCCTTGGATCTCGCGAGGCGTCTGGGAAGAAAACGCACCAACAGATCGAGAACAAGTGGCGGAGTCACATGCCTCAGTATGGACGCTCGACGCGGCGTCGCACACCAAGCGCAACAGCGATAGCGGTTCTGTGTGTGCTTGCGGTCTATGCGTCGGTTCACGCGGTCGCGACGGCCCAAGACGTCGCGGCAGCCGCGAGTCAACCAAGCGGATCGAGTGGATCGAGTAGCAGTGCCGCGGCGCTCGAAGAGGCCGACGTTGCCGAGGTCGCCAGTACACCAGCGCCGACGCCCGTGCCTGCGCCGTCGCCGTCGTTTGGTCCCGACGACTGCTCGGCGTGTTGTGACGCCAGTGCTGGCACCGGCAACGGCACGGTCTTGGGCATCGACGCAACGTTTGGGTGCTGCCGACCCGACGGCCGCGCACCGGATTTGTACAACACCAACTACGGCTACTGCGTCGGACTCCCGTGCTGTGCGTACGGCGGGCGACTGTCACAACGTGGCCAGACGTGGTTCCCGTGTCTGCTCTTCCCCACGTGCATGAACGATCCGAACAAGAAGGACTTTTGCGAAAGCGAGACCCAAAAGAGCTTCACGCGCGGCGCGAGCTTCGAGTGTACCGACAGTTGCTGCAGCGGGCCGGTGCTGGCGTCGAACGTGTGGACGAACGTCGCGAACGCGTTTCCGGGCCAGACGAACGGCACGTTCGCCGTGACGTTCAATCCGTCGGAAATCAAACGCGCGTTCTTCCAGCCGACCGACCGTGACATGTACACACTCGAACAGATCGTACTCGCAAGCCCATCAGATTACGTGTTTGGCAAGGGTCCAACCTGTCGCCTCACCAAGACGCAGACCAAGTTGAACACCACGACCAAGTGCGTGGTCTCGAAGCTCAGTGGCAAGTCGCACCTCACAGTCGACATCCCCACGGACTATGGTGTGCTCAACAACGAGACGTTCTCGATCACATTCGACCGTGTGGTCACGCCGACCGGCGTCGCCCAAAAGACCAACGCGTCGGCCGAGTTCTCGACCGCCACCAACCTCGTGCCCGTGCATTTCCTCTTTAATACCGACCGAGGCTTCGTGTACAGCACGTTCTATCAGCTGACGTCGATGGAGGAATCGACCTTGACGAGTGGATCGTTCGTACCGGATAATATCTATCCGGGCAACTCGGGCAATGCGACCTTGTCGTTCTTCTCGGGCAGCGTTGTCGCTAAAGGATCCGAGATCCGACTCACGTTCCAGTCGAGATGGAGTTTCAAGTCGGGTGCGACGTGGTCGTGGAACGTGCTGCCAAGTGGAGACATTGAGAATACCCTGCCAGTGGTGGAGACGTTTGACGACGTTGCTGGCAGTAGCAATGGGAGCACGGCTGGTGTAGAGACCGTTGCTGCGCCAGTCCGCGCGGGCTTGAAACCGTTTGTTTCGAGCACGTTCAACGCCGCCGAGAATCAGTGGACGCTCAAGATCGACCAGAGCTGGCAGCCCGGGTGGGTCGTGCTGTACGTTGACGTCGTCCAGAACCCGACCGGCACGAGCACGGGCTTGAACGTCGCAACCATTGAGGTGCTCGATTCGAAAGGCCGACTGACTTCCAGTGGCGTCTTCTCGTCGATCTCGGTCGACTTGTACTCGGAGCCAGTCGCGAGTCCGTACACCTACGTCACGATTGTCGTGTTGACCGGCACGCTGTTCTTCTGCTCGGTTGTGATTCGAAGCAATGGGCTTTCGTTCAGCTTCAGCTCGATTTGGACCGACATCACGGCAATCTGTACGCTGCTTGCGTTGATCACCGCGATCGTGAACAACCTCGTCTGGGTGATCCACCGAGGCCACTTGTACTTCTACCTCTCGCGCATCTTCCTGTGCTTCACGTTCACGATGCTGACGGCCGTGTGCTTCCACTGGGGCACGGTCTTGAGTCTCCATTTGCGAAGGATGCCACAGGTCAAGACCGTCGTCGCGTTTGTCACCATCAACTTGCTCTTCTATGGGTTCCAAGCGGTGTTTCTCTTTTACCACCAGGCGTTGATCGCCAAAGTGTACGAGGCCGAGAGCGACACCTTGTCGTACGCAAGTCAGCAGTGCAAGGACGGTGACCAGGACTCGTCCAACAGCGCATTCTCGGAAATCCAGGGATACATGTGGGGCTGCTACGCACAGAACGAGGATAAGTTCTTTCTCATCTCCACGACCGTGACGTCGGCATTGTTTCTGGTGTTGACGGTGATCGTCATGGCACTCGGTCTCATGGTCATGCGCCGTGGTAAACTGCTCCTCGGCAACTCGAGTGGGCCCCACCAAGTCGTACTCGTCAAGGCGTTGCGACTCTACTACACGCTGATCGGTGTGGTCACCGCCGTGTATTTGCTGTCGTGGGTCGTGCAGCTCATCAGTCGCGGAAACCGGGCGATTTCGTACCCGTGGTTCTACATCTTCACAGTGTGGCTGCCTGAATCGATTCCGCCGTGCTGTCTCATTTTCCTCCAGTGGAACTCGACGGCGAAGTCGTTGAAAGAGGCCGATTTTGATCCGTCGACAACGAGTCCCATGTCGGACGTAGACATCTACGACGAGATCCGAACGCCCAGTTTTGCGTTCAGCTCGTCCGATCGATTTAGTGACGATGACGGTAGCGATATTCTGGACGACGATGATCGCGGCAGCGCGATCGACCTGGCAGATGCGCCGTTTTTGCGATTGCAACGAAGCCACGAACCGCAGTCGGATGATTTCGTTGGGTTATCAATGTCGCTCGAGACGAACGAAGACTTCCCGCTGGGCTGCTTTGTCGCGATCCAGCGGCTGGTCGTTGACCCAATGACCGGTGCGAACATTTGGCGACAGGTCAGCAACACCGACACCGTGGAGGCTTCTCGCAAAGACCTTTCGAGTTCCACCTCGAGTGGCCGTCACGTGTACTCGTTCATGGCGGTTCCACGCATCCCGCTCTCGAATCTGACGGACGACCGCGTCCGGCTTGTTGTCTACTCGGTGAACGGCGCGGCGATTGACGCAACCAGAACGGACCATCATTCAGAGATGACAGCCGAGCGCGTCCTGGCGGCAATGGACCGCAGAAGCAGTGGTGAAGAGGACCAGAGGTCTTTGTTAACGCGCGGATCGACGGGCGAAGATTCGGTCGAACTGACGACGTCTCAAGTGATTGATGAGCTTTTCGAACAAGAGTCGGAGCCAGACTCGACCGAGGGCTTGAACTCGCTGATGACGAGTCTCTCCATTGTTGCTGAGTTCACCGTCTCGACTGATGTGTTGGTCACATCTGGCGCCAGAAGCGAGTTGGTGACGCTGATCGCAGCCGAGCACTCGTTCAAGCAGGTTGGTCTCGAGTCGGTTCCGCCGAAGATGTCTGTTCACACCGTGCTACCGAAGGCAGCGCGCACCAAGTACGGTCTCGCTGGCGTCGCAAGTGGGTTGGTGCCGTCTCACTCGATGAGCAGTCAGTACCATATCCGTGAACTTGGTCTCCTCGTTGTCGAGGATTTGACGGAGAGCCGATTCAGCAACTGGATTCCTCGCCAGATTTTGGAGGTCATTATCCGGCATCGCACGAAACAGTTCCTCATCGCTCAGAACGATCTCGCTCGACTGGAGGCATTTGACCGGCAACGACAGAAAGGTACCGACCGCGGTATCTACGAGAACTTAATCCAGCAGATCCAGGATGATGGTGACGTCACGCGCTGCCGCGAGTGGATGATCCAGCGCTGCCAGTACATGAAGGAGTACATTGACATGCTGCGCCGTCTGCGGCGGCTCTACGTGAACCGAGACAGCCGCAAGGAGTACTTTAAGCCAAGCACGGAGAAGAAGAACGCGCTGCTGCGGTTCCTCCCAATCAATCTTCATCTGCAAGAAATGTGGGTCGGCTCGGCCACGGAGAGCTTCAACTCGGACGACAACAAGGCCAGCGTCTACGACATTGTGACTGTTGGGGCCATGGCGGCTCACGTGTACAAGTTTAAGAACGGCGGTATCCTTGGTCTCCAAGAGCAACGAGCGAAGATGAAGACTCGGCGCCGGGAGCCTTTTGGGTCGGCGGCTTCGCATCGCCAGAGTCCAATGTGGACCGAGGACGATCAAAAGGCCGAGACGTTCGACTGGGACATTCAGAAGCGAATGGATGTGTGCTTCCCGCAAGCCGTGGCGGCCTTGGTGACAGCATTCACGCGGAAGATTGACCTTGCGCTACAGAGCGCGCAAGACGATGTGGGCCGTGAGATGCTACAGCACTTGGAGAAACTGGGCTTCTTGTTCAACGTGGAAAGCTTAGTGTCGACCCATGGCAACGAAGCAGGCATGCTCGAAGACATGGCCGGTGCGCTCAACGCGCTTCGTGGAATTCGATTCGTGCTCGTGGACGAGGAAGAGCTCAAGCCCAAGTCCCGCGACATTTCACTCTCGTTTGACGTGGATGAAGAGACCAAGGAAGATGACGCGACCACTCAAACGTCGTCCGGATTGAACGGGTCTCAAGCATCGTCTGCTTCCGGACCGCTTGCCGGTGTCGTGGACGTGAACGTCTTCACGTCGCTGGAGCAAGCGCTCGCCGTGGAGGGAGAACTCAGAGGAGACGGCCACGTTGCTGCACACGGTCCGCCTTCACCCGCTCACTCGGTCGCGAACTCGGCCACGTCGTTCTCGAATGTCGGCAACCGGCTCATGAACACGTTCATCCGTGCTCGTTCCGGTCGCTTCTTTAGCAACGCGACAGGCAAGTCGAATGCCGAGCCGGCAACGAATACTTTGTACAGCTACACCTCGCTGGTGATCCGTGTCAAGGTTCGCTCGACGCGAATCAAGCTCCCAGGCAGCCTCGCATACGGTGGCACGATCAACGTGACGCCCGTGCTGTTTACCCAGGGCATCAACGAGAAGCAGACGTTGGCCAACAACACGAACCTGTCGGCCACACGGCTGCAAGACACGATCAACGAGAGCAGTCTCAAGATGTTGCGCGTCTATTCCGACCGGTACTGCAACTACATGAACACGGTGCGGTCGCGCGGAACGTGTCCCAGCGTTTCGTCGGCCGCGATCCCGCGTGAGCAAGTCACGAAGCGACTCGCGGAACTCGACAAGCTGATCAGTTCAGCCAAGCAGACGCGTAAAAAGCGCCCCGAGATTTTGCAGCTCACGTCGGATTTGTGCCGACAGATTGGTGCGGGCCGTGTCACGGTGTGCAAGAGCGCCAAGGACCGTACGGGCATGTCGGTGACACTCGAGCAAGGCCGCATTCTCGTCGAGAACCACGGATTGCCCGAGTCGAAGAAGTCGGGGATCGTGTCGGTCATGCGCTCCGAAGGCGTGCGGATAGAGAACGCGTTCAAGAACACGGGCCGTCGCGTGTTTGCGTTCAACGCGCTGCAGCGGTCGCTGCTGCCCGAAGAGTACCGCTGCCCGCCGCAGACGGCCGGTAAGAACGTGTCGTAATCGGTACGACGCATAGTCAGAAACAAAAGTGTATACGTTGGGTTTTGATATACTGTATGAACGGTCGTTCTCTCGTACGTGCGGATCGTGGGAGCGCGGGGACGTTGTTGCTGGACGAGACGGCCGTCGAGCGTACCCCTCGACTACGTCGAAACCGCAAACGCCGAGCTCTCGACGGCCTGTCGGATCGGCAGCAGCCACGTCCAGTCAGCGCTCGTGGTCGGCAACAAGCCCATGTTTGCGCACTTGTAGAGCGCGAGACCGGCATTCACGAGGTTCCCGAGCAAGTACACGGCCTTGGCTTGCATGAGGTCGACCGTGCCGTCGGCGACCGAGACGAACGCGTTGTTCAGCCCAAAGATCGACTTGACCGTGTTCATGACGATCATGGCCGTGATCATGATGGAGAAAATGTTGATCTGCGAGCCGCTCATCCACATCATGAGGCCCGTCTGCATGAGGCTCTTGAACGGCGCGGTGCCGATTTCCATGGCGCGCTATTAACAAGTGTTCATGACACGCCACGTTCGTGTTAGCGGCCCCTCTCTCGCATGGTCGGTACAGCCAAACCGGAGGCGTACGTACCTTCTTCTTCAGGTCGGTTGTGTTGGCGTCTTGCTTGTTGGCGAGCGCAGCCGACGTCGACTGAAAACAACACACATGCACACAGAGAGGCTCGGGTTAGACTGGATTTTCTCGGCTTTTACGGATCGTCCAGAGACCGGACCTTCTCGGCCGTGATGCCACGGCAGTAACCGATGGGCTCAAACTTGCTGTGGAGGTCGCTGTCGCGTGCCTCGTTGAATTCCACGCGCCACTTGCTGCGCTGCTCGACTCCCGCGGACGCCATGGTGATCTCCTGGTTGTCTTGTGTACCTTTTGACCTCCCCAGTCTCCAAGTGTTCCCTCGTACTGTTTGCATTATTTACAGGAAATGGACGAAACGATTTGTTGAACTACGGCATTGAATGGATAGAACTGTCCATGTGCTACTAAGTACGGATCAGTCCTGGGTTGTAAAGTACGTTTTGTTTCGTGTGACAATGCCAATAAGTACGGTTGCCGTTGGACACCCGCATCCAGGGTTGAAGCCGCGTGGTCGAATGTGGGACGGGACCACCAGAGTCAACCCATCGGTCACCCCGACCCCGCGTGGTGGCTGTTGGTTGTTTTAGGTTCGCACGTGCCGCGTCTTCACAAAGCGGCGCCAGCACATTTTCGCAGTCGCTGGCCGTTTTTAGAGGCTTTTCAACATTTTATATTTCAGATTCTTCTCTATTTGCTCCAATAGCCTCCGTGTGTTTTGTTTTCGAGCGAGGCTGGTCGGCGTACTGGTCGCGTAGCCGTGTTGGTGTCGCAGGAGCTATTTTCTTTCTCCAGCAATATCGGACGGACCCCAACTGGATTGGGTCTCCCATCGAGCTCTTTGTTTATAAATCACGGGCTTCCGTTGGGTATCTGCTGGTGGCTCTCTAAATAAGAGTGCACTGCAGGCGAGCCAGCTATAGTAGCAAGTTCTCTATTATGCGCCACACAGACAACATAGTATGCGGACCTACTGTAGTACAGTGCGTACCGCGCAGTCTGCCACCCTTCAGTCATCTCGCGATGTCTCGGCTTTCTTGTCCGAACTCACACTCGAGTGAGTTCCTTCTTGGGAACGGTTCATGGGTTTTGGGCGACGCGAGGCACGATGGATGGAAGCTGAATACCAGCACTTTGCCCTATCCCAGCTGGTATTGGCGTCACACCCGGATTCTCCAGCTTGACCGTTGGCGTCTAACACGCCCACAACGATCGCGCCAGGTGTCGCGCCCGATTGTTCGTTCGTTGCTGGTCTGCGGTTTGCATCGACTTTGGAGAATGCACAGAGACCATCATTCCTGCGTTATTGCTCCAGCTGGTTCAAGCCCGTCTTCTCGCCCCAGCCTAGCCAAGCCTTTTTTTCAAAACAGCGTGGGCCAAAGTAAAAATCTGGGCCCCGTTTGCTGTGGGTGGCCGATCAGTTGGCAATCTCTCACTTCACGAGCACGCGACGCGCGAGCCCACAACATCCAGATTCGTTGGCGATCCGGAACCCCGGACAACATCCAGTGCCCAGAGCCGACCGAATCCAGGGCCCACAGCGTCCTAAACCACGTTCTCTGGCTGACAAGAGTGCGCCCGCGAACAGTCTCGCATAGTTAATCCAGCGTTCGCCCGCACACATCCCGACCTGTCCACTCCCCACCCGTCGTCACAGACCGCATCCTCGCTCGTCCGCATGAGTTGCCTGCGTCGATCCCAGAGCGCCGCGCCGCCGGCCAAGCGTTCCTCCCACCTCACGGGCTTTGTGCGCCTCGAAGCGATGCCCTCGGGCTCGCCCTCGCTCGTCACGTCGCCGTCGCGCAAGCGCAGCACTAGCACAGGCAGCAACAGCTCGACGTCCTCGAGCTCTGGTAGCGAAAAGGGCATCGGCTCCCGCTGGCTCTACGCGGTGCTCTCGCGTGACACGCTGCGGTGCTATGCGCGTCGCGCCGACTACAAAATGCAGCACCCGCCCGTGTCGGAGCTCACGCTTGATCTCGTGCCGACTGTCGACAATCCGAAGTCGTTTACGTTCGATCACGAGTGCGTTTACGTACGGTGCCGCAAGACCGGCAAGGCCATGACCATCCGGCTCCACGAGAGCGGCAAGATCAACCAGTGGGTCACGGCACTCTACTACGCGGCGCTCGCGTGCTCATCGTCATCAGTCGACATTGACAGCCTCGGCTCGAGCCCACCCAAGAACAAGAGCGTATCGTTCATGGACGTCCCCGAAGTGAGCATCTTGCCCGTCATGCAGGAGCCTATCGACAAGGACGAACTATTCTACTCGAAGAAGGACTACGCCGAGTTCCTGCAACGATGGAAGGACGACGTTCTGGACGGCAAGAGCGCCGCGCTCATCCGCGTCGGCGAGCGCTGCAAGTGATCGTCTTCATCCACGCCCCTCCGTTCACGTCGTTCTCCGTCTATCATCTATCTATCTATCTATAGCCGATGGCACGATCCCAATCCAATCGTTGTCTTGGCCCACATCCGCTCCACGTAATCTTACCTACCGTCTATTGTTTTTCCTTCCATGGTCTTGGCGCTTGCGTACGCCATGCGACGAGGAGCTGATCGACAGCTCGCCAGCGACGATTCGTGAACATGCGTATGTACGGGTACGTATGTACGGGACGCCATGTACGGTCGACGAACACTGGCGTGGCCGATGGAAACCCGTTCGCGTCATGCCACTCGGCGTTGGCCTTGAACGAGCGCCTGCCATCCAATCCCGCGACACTCCTGGATGAACCACAGACACAGATCCCAAGCGTTCATGGCGCTTCTGCCGGCCCGACGTCTCCTCACGGAGATGCGCCACCACGGCACTTTCGTCGTCGGCTCGTGCTTCTTCCACCTTGGAAGAAAACTCCTTGAGCCGAGCCAACCGGGAACTGAAGCGAACCTCCAAAACTGATCATGAGACGGAAGCAAATGGTATCAGATTCTGCAATCAGATTGTGGATAGTTCATGTTGAAGTGCAGTAATTTATCGCGGGGAGGGTTCAAATTAAATCGGACTTGGGACCAGCACGTCCAGGTTGAACTTGTGTGGGGCAAACTGAAGCTCTCCCCGCCCAGCATCCACGAGAGAGCGTTTTGTTCGCGACAGCTTGACTCAGCTCGTCCAGGCCAGGGTTGTCGAGTTTCCACATGAAATTATGGAGTAAACACATGAATTTATAGAAACATTCGCATGAGGGGCCACGACCGAACTTAACGGGTTGACATAATGTGACAAAACGATTATAAACAAAGGTTAAAACGTTGTG
>JAADXQ010000161.1:0-24286 GCA_023337915.1 Pythium angustatum | reverse complement strand
CGCAAACAGCATCTTGAGGCGCGGCAGCAATACGATCGGGAGCACGTGGAACGAGCGCGCGCACGAGAGCGCACCGAGGCCAATGGTCTCACCGACGCGGTGCGTCGCGACGAGCGCAACGAGCCAGCGAAAGAGCAGCATGGTCACCGAGATGTTGGCGATCAGCGTCTCGAGCCGGTACGTGCTAAAGGTCTGGCGCGTCTGCTCGCCTTCAAAGAGAAAGAGCCCGTTCCGGTGCACGTCGAGGATCGTGATCGACGTGCTCCAGCGTATCTCGTTGATCACGTAGAGGTCGTTGCCCCAGAACGATTTGGTCGCGACGGCTTGGCAGGCGCGTGTGTTTACGCAGTCGCTCTCGACGCCCGTGGTCGTGTCGAACTGGCGCCGCATGATGCCGTACGCGCCAGGTGACTCGGTGCTGTACACGTCCGCGTACCAACGCGCATGGGTCGTGGGATCCTCAAACCAACCGTGACGCCAGACACCGTCTTGCTGCTGGAGCCACGTGGCCGTCTTGCTCGCTCGCGTGGCGCGGTCGACGCCGTTCAGGTACGTGTGCGGCAGCGACGCGTCCAGGTACTTGCCCGACAGCCGAAACATGCACGCGTGGCCGTCGTGACTTGGAACGACAAAGCGAGCCGCCGCAGCGTTGTCCCAGAACGGCAGAATGAGCACGGGCAGCGTCGCAGGCAGTGCTACGACGGCATCGTCGCTCGACACGACGCTCAGAAAGTCGACGCCCGAGACGTTGTACCCGAGCGCAGCGCAGGCGTCGAGCATGCCGTCGAGCGTCGTCGCGATCTGGTCGCACATGTTGGCGTAGGTATCGCGCGCGTGCGGCGACAGCACGAGTCCGTCGCGCGGGATCACGCGGTACGCGGGAACGGAATCAGACGACGCACTGGCGCCCGACGTGCTGGACGTGGTTAGCAGCGCACTGAGCTGCGTGGGTTTGTAGAGACGACCGACGAGGCTGCAGACGATCGCGCGGTCCGTAAACGGCTCGTCGTTTGCGCTCCCGTAGACTGTGAACACGCCGTTCTCAGGGACTTGGCCGTACACGGTGTGGAAATGGGTCTGAAAACGTCGCCACACAAAGCCGAGCGGCTGCAGGAGCAGCAGCAACACGAGCAGCAGCCACAGTGACCAGTGGTACACGCGGAGCGCGAGTGCACGCCGGTGGGGCCACTGGGTCGGACCAAGTCGGACCGATAGACTCGCAGGCGATCGAGGCGATCGAGGGAGCGTGGCGTCGTCATCACTGTCGTTCTCGTGGGGTTGGCGTTGGCGCATTCTGGCGAGAGAAGGAACTGTGGCCGGCGTCGCTTCACGCCGCACGCCAACGTCGATACATCACGGTTTCAGGTTTTTGTTTGTCGGTCGTTCGCCCAGTCGCCAACTATGAATAGCGCGGGGAGCCGGTGTGCCACACAGAAGCGTGTCCGTGGTCTTGGCGTCGGCTGCCGCCGCTCTGCTGGGCCGACGCAGTTGTCGCCACAGCGTCGATCGACTCGGACGTGATCGGTTTCCCTCTGATGAGCGCTCGTGTGGCAACGCCGACCGACGTGACGCGGCCGACGGTGCTCTAAACCACCAGTCGCTGTCGTCATGGAGGAGGTCCGTCGTGAGCTCCGCTGCTCAGAAAAACGTCCCAAGCTGTTGCACGACGTGGACGCGCCCCCGAAATCCCATCGACGTGTCGTCAAGTATCCAGGCAGGGCGCGCTTGTGCCAAAGCTAACCGATTCGACTCGAGTGGCAGCAAGTCGCACTCGTGCTGCTGTTCCCACTGATCAAGGTAGCGCTGCGTCGGTCGATCTATGCGGTCTCGCAGCACTTGGACGACGTTGCACGCGAGGTCGCGTCCTGCGGCGTCGAGATGTGTGCGTCCATGTACCAAGCCAGCATCCTGCAGGCGACGCCGTCGCCGCGGGCGATCAATGTGGTCGAAATCCAGCGGAGCTTGGCGCCGCGACGACGCTGTGTCGTCCCCACGCGTGCGCTGCTCGCGACGGCCTTTTCGGTCTTGCGCCACGTGAAAACGCCCATTAAAGACCGCGACCTCGCGCCGTTCGCAACGCGTACGCCCCGAGTACTGCCGACGTTCGGAGCACCGCTGAAGACCAGCGTCGCCGTCGCTATTGGGCCCGTGACGACCGGTGCCGTCGGTGGAGGCGCCTCGAAGAGAAAGCGCTCGTCGCAGACGCGCTTGAGATCCTCCAGTCGGCCGAAGTGCTCTTATTAGTCGAGTACTTGGAAGTCGCCGTGCCAGTGACCAACACGTGCGTCCTCCTCCTGGCGTCGCACCTCCCGACGGCGATCTACAACCCCAAGCTCGACGACTTTTACGTGGACCCGAACAAGCTCGGGCCGGCTGCACGGAGCATTCTGCTCTACTCGCTGCTCCAGGGACTGACGGTTGTCGGCGTCGGCGTCGGCGTCGGCGTCGGCGTCGTGCTGCGCGGGCGCTACGACGGTCTCTCGGCGCTCACGTTGCTCGCGTTCGTCATGGAGACCCACGCGTGGACGCTGCTGGGCAAGGTCGTGGCGTGGATCGTGGTGATGGTGGCGTTCCCGATCGTCCACTAGGGTACGTGCATGGCATGGCTTCTCTCGTCCTGCCATGGGGCGGGCGCTGCTGGCACAACTGCCTCCGCTGACGACGCGACGATGTGTGTGTGTGTGTGTGGCTCTGTGTCTGCAGGCGTCGGCTTTACGTTCGCGTTCGAATTCAACGTACGCTCGGGCTGATCGATGGCACCGCACCGCACGACCGTACTCGGAACGTCGACGGATGTCCTGTTTATGCGCAAGAAGACGCCTCTCGTCGAAAGAGAGGTACGCCGTCCGATAGCATCAGGGTCATGCGGAACCACCCTGTGTCGACCTCCTGTCTTGTCGAGTTCCAAACGGCACGGGGTCTTGAGATCGTGTGACCACTTGTTCCGTCTCGAGACGGCTCGAGAAGAAGCAGCAGGTATTAATACAGGACGAGTATCACGCGATTGGCAATCTACCATTGGCAATCTGTCAGTATTAATACCGCAGGAAGAATCGGCACGCATGTTCAAGATGCAAGGGGACGAGTGGGCAAGGCCGCCTTGCCCACTGGGGCCTCGTCGTCCTACGGTCTACGACAACGTAGTATCGGTAGGACGTGACCCAGGCTGGGTCGCCTAGCTCCCATACAATCCAGTAGCCAAAGTGACGCGGCCTCGGGCATGTGGCGTTCGTTGACCGGCGGTGGCTGCAGTAGGACGGCACGCTCCCTCCCTCTTTCGTATCATATACGACAAGATATCATCATATAGGTCGCAAACATAGTCACCCATCAAGAAATATAGCATACATTCTCGCAATGTATTTGGTTTTAGAATATGGTAGCTGCCTTTCTGTGCGGGAACAACAACGGGCAACATTCCCCTCTTCTCATCATGCTGTAGGCCCTCTCCGCCTGTGCAGTACTGTACAGTCCTGAGCTGGTCCCTCTGATACAGAAACCCTGCCGCCACTGACACTACAGTAGCGTCACTGGACGCGATGCCCTTTGTCCCTGCCGGCACCGACGCCAGTCGGAGCGCTGTCACTCTTTCATTTGCGACAGCCACCCAACAATGCAGTGGATCGTCGGGCTCCTCTCGGTCGCCGCCATCGCTTCGGCGGCAATGGCAACGGCAACGGCACTGCCGTCCAGCAGTCCAAACAGCTCAAGTCCGGTGCCGTCGAATGTCTCGCACACGACGCTACAGTGGCTCTCGTGCACGCGCCCGCTCGACGGACTCGCCTCGTGGTACTACAAAAACCGCAACGACGGACCCGTGGGCTGCTACGAGCCCGTCGCCGACGACGTGAATCGCTGGGCCATGCTCAACGCCTACCGCTCGGGCGGCACCGAAGGCGTCCACTGGAAATACACTGACGACGTCAACGACCGCGCGTGCCTCGTGAACTGGAAGTACTATGCGGCCGACGGCACGACGCTATACGCGACGATCCGTGGATCGACGACGACCGAGCGCGACCCGCGTCGCTGGTGTGCATTGCCCGTCTACCGCAGCGGCGGCGTCGAGAACAAGCAATGGGCCAAGTGCACCTGCAAGTCCTTGGACTAAGAGGACGAGCGACGACACTCGCCAGTGTGGAGAACTGTGGCCCAGTGTCGTGGCGCCTCTACCGGTAGGGCCATACGTACCGTACCGCCTATGTGAGGGGACCGTACGCATTCTCGGTCATACCAACTTTAGTATTGCCGGTATGTGTATAATATCTACGTGGCCATTGGACGTACGGTATTCGGCTAGCAGTACGTCAACAGCATGGCGTGGTGCGAATTGCAACAGGTTGCAGGAGGCGGACGACACCCCAGCAGCGTGTGAGGGCTAAAACGCGCGTGTCTTGGAGACGACTGTGTGGCGCGGTTGTTGTCTTTGTGATATCGATATTAGTACATCACAACGATCACATCCACGAGCACACCCACGCGCGATGCATTGTGTCCAGCGTCGACACCAGCAGCTACCGTCCTCTGGTTAGGCCATCACGTGTCGGAACTCCTCCAGAACAGTGAAGCTGCAGCCACGACACTGACTGACCGACCGCACCATGACCGACAGGGCCTTTGTCTGTTTGGCCGCACCGCGTGCCGTTGTTGTGGTCGCTCCGCGGCTTCTATTTGCACTGATGGTGGCTGCCTCGACCACGCTGGTGAGGACAAGGTGCACACGAACGCAGAACGGATTGTGGACGGGTGCGAGACAATAGTCGACAGTCCATGACGACTATATAAAAACTCATATATCAGCCGCTGTAATTCAATACTGGCTCTAGATCGCTGTAGGTAGAAAATACTAGAAAGGCGACGTGGCGCGCTGGTGGTATGCCACAACGTGTTGGCGGCCATCATACCGCCTCCGCTGTCACCATGAACCCCATAGGTCTGTCGCGTGCGCTATCGCTGCTGACGTCGATCAAATCTGTATGAAATCCTGACGCCGTCTGTGGCAGATGGCCCCCTATTAATACCAAGTACCGTGTCCCCGGAATGCAATACCAGGGCGATCGATGATGTGCAGTGGGAGGCGCCTTCGTGGCTTCCTTGGCACGATACTATTTATACGTTTGAAGTGCAGGGATCTGGCCTCGTCGTCGTCCCAAGACGAAGCGCTCCTTGGTCTCGTTGGGCTCAGCAAGCCGTTTCGCGGGTCTGCCGGCACGAGGGCTGGCAGTTGAAGGAATGATACAAACGTAGATACCACCGCCGAGCGAAACGTTAGAAACAACGAACCGACCGCTCACGCTCCGTCTGAAAACCAGAAAGGAGACGCCACGGGCGGCAGTCAGTCCACTGGGTGTAAATGAGTCCACTGGGTATGAGACGCGAGCGGCACGCCAGGGCTCATTTTCAACCTGGTGTTTTTACCTTCGTGCAACCTCATACTCGTGCAACCTACCCACACCGCATGTTGAAGTGGCTTTTTGGGTCGTCATGTTTTCGCAAACACCTGATATACTGGAGGTCACCTGGCGTTGGTACACCGAGGGCCTGTCGTCCAGAGAAATCGAGTCGCGCAGCGTGTCGCGCGCGTGTGGCAGCATAGCATGGCATGCCATGCCACGCCATGGCAGAAGCCAACAAATGGATGACACGCTGCCACGCCATGGCAGAAGCCAACAAATGGATGACACGCTCGCGAACATCCTTTCAAACCGTCATCGCGGTCTCAACAGAGAGTGTCGATAGAATTGGAGGTATTTCCAATTCGGGGTACAAACTAATTGGTTTGTTCATTCCGGGGTACAGCCGTTCCAAGTCGGGGTACAAAACTGAAAACATCTCCAAGTCGTGAATCGTATACTCATTTTAGATGGCACGGGAGCCATGGATGTTCGGACGCAGTTTTCTTCATTGTTTCCTGTTGTTGGCGTCCTCTTTTTCCATCTGCATACAGTAGCAAGAGCCTCGCTAACGCCAACACCACCTGATATACAACGTAGCAAAGAAAGAATGCAGTCCATGCGATCCTTCCGATGGATGAGTCTCGCGGTACCCCGGCGAACTTCTCCCTCTTTAGGGATTCGGTTGTTTTGGCGGTATCTCGAAGCGCGCGGAATAACAAGGGCGCCACGTCTTTTTCGGTAAGCGTTCTGCGAGAGTCCTCTCGGGATCCAGACCGGAACGGCAAACGCGGTCGTGTATAGGTCTGGGCTTTGTAGACTGTGGCTGCTCGCTAGTAATCGTTAACTCAGTGTATTTTGTCTGTGTACCGCGCCTTGGAGATGTTTTCGGTTTTGTACCCCGACTTGGAACAGCTGTACCCCGGAATGAACAAACCAATTGGTTTGTACCCCGGATTGGAAATACCTCTGGCCACCACACACACGATAGGCTGAAATCGTTGTGGACACGGCGAGAGCCCAACGGACACAACCACCCATGTCCACGACCACGGAGTGATGGTCAGTTGATACAGCCAATCAAGTCGCCCCACCTGGGCCACTCTGCAAGACTTTTGTCGCCGTCGGCCAGCCGTGGAGAGATGACCATCACTCTCGTTGATGGCTGTTGGAGTGGGATTGCGTGCCAGATTCATTTCAGCCAGAACTCAAATCTTCATTTTGGGTCCAGTCTCACAGCAAACGACAGCACCATGGCCACAGAAAATTCCTCTTGTGGGACGGCCCTAGGAGATGAATTTTTGCGTATTGGAGCCTCCGTAGATGGCTGTGTGATTTGGGAGTTGGGATTGATTCCACTTGAGAATCAACGAGGTTTCCGAGACTGACTTGTGAGTTTGATTCCAGTAACGACGCCAAGATCAAATATCATCGAACGAGTCACAGCATGGGGGGTATTCTTCTCACAACCATTGAAATGACTGGACTGGTGTTGACAGCCCTTACTATCATTCCTTATTACCGTACTTCTTATTTGAGGAGCTCTGTACGGTATCTGTATCTGTCTTGGGTTGGCCCCAGTGGTCCACACTGAGTGGGGCCAACATTCGATCGAGACCATCAAAAGACAGATACAGATAAGAGACTGCTCTGTCTGAGCAAAATTGTTGGTTGGCTCTGTGTCTTCATATCGCACGGGCCATCAGTCTGAACTCGATTGCGCGAAATCTGTGGTGTCTTGACGTCCGACCAAAACGACGATGTGAGTGAATGTCGTTGACGCTTTTCATGCATTTTCGATTGGGTCATCCAGTGGTTGTCGCTTCATGTCACCAGCTCCAGCGTGCCACGCCGCATCTTGTTGGCGTAGCGTGGCCACGCGCTCATTCCAGTCATAATCTCTCTGGACAGGGGTTAGGGCAGGCGTTTGTAGAAAAATTGTTGGTTCCACGAACGCAAACTGCAACTCTATCTACTTCTTTAGATGCTATTTTCGTCTCTAATCCACTGACTTAAGAGCGCATTGGTGCCAGCGACTCATCTTTTCGTGCTTTTGCCCGAACCCACACTTGTGGGTGAACCAATACACCATCACTCCGCCCAGCCAACAAAAACTCACGCCCCGCAATCAACCCAAAGTTGCTGAGTGACTCGTCGTGCCCCATCTGCTGGACACAGTGCCGCGTGAACAGGCAGTGCCGGTCGTCGCTGGCAGGCAGTCGTTGGAATCTTCGCGCTTCTCATTTTCCAATTTCGAGCCTTCCGTTCACACCCTCACTCGTTCCCACCATGGAGAACCAACTCGACAACTACGTCATCCAGAAGCGCCTCGCACCGGCGCTCTTTGGCGATGTGCTGCTCTGCCAGCACCGGCCTACCGGCGACCGCGTCGCGGTCAAGCGCATCCTCAAGAGCGCGGCGGCCGAGCGCCGTACGCTCGCCTCCAAGAAGCGCGTGCGTGAGAACGTTGCCTTTGAGCGTGAGCTCTACCACAGCGTCCGTGCGCTCGGCGGCCACCGCCACCTCATGGCACTGCGCGACGAGATCGACTTTGACGGCTACCTCTACATGATCTTTGACTACTGCGCCCGCGGGGAGCTCTACGAGATCGTGAGCGGCGCCGACGCCGGCAAGCTCAGTGCGGCGACTTCCCGCAAGTACGTTGCTCAGATTGCGCAGGGTGTGCAGTTCATGCACCAGAACGGCTACGCACACCGCGACCTCTCGCTCGAGAACGTGCTGGTCACGGACGATGACGAGTGCAAGGTGTGTGACTTTGGTCTCGCAGCGCCGGCCAACAAGACGTCCCACGAGACGGTCGGCAAGATGTTCTACATGGCCCCTGAGGTGCTGGCCGGTGAGACCTACGACCCGAAGAAGGCCGACGTCTGGTCGCTCGGTGTCATGCTCTTCATCATGCTCATTGGTGCGCCGCCCGTGGAGTCGGCGGCCATGACGGACGCGCGCTTCAAGATCATCAACGCCAAGGGCGTGCGCCACCTCATCCAGCGATGGAACCTCACGGACAGTCTGCCAGCGGAAGCGATTGATCTCGTGGAAGGAATGCTCCAGGTCGACGCGAGCCGCCGCTTCACGATCGATCAGGTGGTCGCCCACCCGTTTGTGAACGCACAGCCTGCTGCCCCGCGTCGCTGCCTGAAGCTGCCGGTCGACGACCTCAAGGCCGCCTCGAGCACGGCACCGGCGACGCCCTCGGGCTCGGTCGTGAACGGCAAGGAGAACCGCGTGACCTCGACGATCCAGCGCCTCTTCCGCCGCGGCTCGAAGCACCGCATCATGGCGGTCAGCTCGGCCCAGCCGTCGACGTCGTCTGCCGCCATTGCGGCCTAGGCACCTACCTCATTGTCATCCCCACGCATCTACAACCCACGACATGCCTCATCCGCCATGTATCTATTGTCACAAGTATTTATTGACGTGCCATATATGGAGACATACCACCAAACAAACCAATATCACTACCAACTGCATCCAACACCAACAACGTCTCCCTTGTCCATTGCTTTCCAACACACCAATAGAACCAACAGCGGTCGGACAGACTCCAGAGTTCTGGTTCTTTTTCTTGCAGCGACACGCCACGGACTGGACCTGTCCTCCTTCGCCCTTCGAATGTCCATAGACGTGCACTACCACATGAACCGCATTCGCATTTGAATGAGCATAGGAGTATCCAGCGACGCAAACTCTTTCATGCCGCATAGAAGCGTCATCTCCGCCGGCGTGAGCCCGCGCCATCCGTGGGCATGTTGGCACAGAACACGTCCGACTCAGACCTGTCGGCTCAGATTCAAAGTTCCTGTTCCGCGCCCCTTCCGCGCGCCAGCTGCGGAACACGCCTGGACTCCACTTCAACTGAGCCTGAGCCCAACAAAACAAAATGATGGGCGCATCAGGCAATGCTCTGTGTTGATTGGAAACGCAGAGAAGCCGTCATCTTCCCGTCGACGGTCGAGATTCAAGTGTACCGTAACGGGTGTTGGAATTCAGGCTTCCGCAAACAGTGTTTGAAACACGTCGTAGATGTCCATCCTTGCGTTTCAGGTGCGAAAGCCTTCAGCCAGAAAAACGTACCCATGATGGGTGCGTTTTTCTGGAAGCTGTCAGCCACGATGAAGGTGAGAAGCTGAGCTGTTGTGGCTCAACCGTGCAGTTGGTGTGGCGAACGTGTCAGCCGCGCACTGTAGTGTGCCGCACAGCCTGCAGCGCAGCCAGTGGCCCACAGGCGAGTGGCTTCCACGGTACAGTCCAACGCAACTGCATGACGCAGGTGGCGTATCCGCTAAAAGGCTGCTTTGAACTTCACGTATCAAGGCACTCACTCAGCTTTACGGTACGTTACTGGACGCCAGTGTTTGCGTGCGAGGTGATTTTACCAGAAACACAGTACTCTCGTGTGACTCACTCACGAGAAATCTGGAACGAAATCCAGCGATCATGTGATTGCCCACAAACGTCAAGTCCCACTGCACGAGAATTTCAGGAATCCCATGAGATGCGAGATTTCCACAATTCTCTTCATGCATGTTGCAGTACGGATTGCATTTTTGTTCCGGTGCGAATCGAAACCACGTGGAACAGAGAAGGATCAAACACCATCGAATGATGGCCGACGTTCATATCGTCAGGCAAAGAACACTGATGTCGGATGCTGGAGGAACATGATGTCGGTCGGACAGAGGAACATTCGTTGGCCGCCTCCATGTTTATGCTCGTTTCTGAGAACATTGTTCTCCCAACATTCCTGTGTTGTGGCCAACATAGAGAGGGCTTCGACAGCGCTCAACGCGACTGCAAACAATGTTCTCCATTGATCCATTGAATTGATCTGGTGGCTTATATTACGAAGGATCCGTCCGTCCCTGCTGCCTGGCCGGTAATGCGCTGTACGTTCCTGTAGAAGAGACGCCCGCGCTACAGCGTCCGCACGTTGCTTCCTGGTGCGCGGCCGGTAGGACCACTGCCGGGGCCACCATGACGCGGTGGCGTTGGTCCTGCGACGGGCGCAGCAGTCGCAGGCGCCTGGAGCGACATGAAGTAGGCGAACGCGAGGAACGCGAGCGCGCGCCAGCCGAAGAAAAACACGAGCAGCGCTGCGACAGCCAAGTAGATTTTCTCAACGGGCCGCGCAGGCAGACCGAGGAATGGGATGGCAGGGATTGTCACGGTGCCCTCAAGGCCCACGTTGCGCGCGAGGCCCTGCAGTGGTGACGGTGCTGCGCCAGCGCCCGCAGCAGGAGGCGCGCCATTCGCGGGTGGCGCAGCGCCTGTGGGACGACGCTGTGTGGGGCCACTTTGGAACTTGGCCTTGACGCGCGGGTCGTCATCCGCGACGATCTCGCCGTTGATGATGTGCACCATACTGGATTTGGAGTGCTGTGTTTGGGCTCAGCTTGTCGAGTGCTTCGTGTCATGCAAATGGATAGGATACGTTAAGAACCGATCCAAATCCTACGTCTGTTCGTATCGATATGCAGAAATGTAGCCATCTCTAGTGCTCTCACGTTCGGTGATCAGCCTCGCAGTGCCTTCGTGGCTTCGTTCCCGTAGTGGATCGATCGCTGTCGTCGCCTTGCAGCTTCCTCGACTGCTACGTCGCTCTCACGTCGCACTTTGAACGACGGGAGTCGATACGCGTCGCCGCGGTGCTCGTACGCGGCGAGCTTCTCGTTCATGAGAACGTGCGTACCATCGCACGCGAGAATGCTACGTCGAAGTGGGGTGCTAGAGGATGACGAGCCTGGACTGCACGGTGAAGATGGAGTAGCTGATCGAGGAGAGAGCGGTGCCTTCGATGGAGATGATAGCGATGAGTTGGATGGCGAGCGTCGAGCATACCACGAGGATGGAGACGCGCTTGAGAACTTCCTCGGACTGGTGCTGCTCCGTCGAAGCTTGCCCGGACTCGCTCGCTCCGCGTTGTTGTTGTCGTTGTGACTTGCAGTCGATGATGTAGCGTCTTTCTTCTTGAGTGAGTCGTGCACGAGTAGCACAACCCGCGTGATGTTTCTCGCAGTTAGCACACAATGAGTGTGTGACAACGGCCCAACACCGGCGTCATGCACATACTGCTCGTAGATCCGGCGGATAGCGTCTGTGACAGCAAGAAGCACTTCCTCTTCTTCGTAACGCAACAAGAACAGTCGAAGTGTGTCGAGAGCCACCATCGTGCGCACCAATCTCACGTGAGACAGCGGAAGTTTGGCCCCTTGATCTTCCAGACTGGAACATACTGTCGAACAACCTCGCGCGATCGCATCACGAGCTCGCAACAAATTCCGTACGCTTAGGTCAGTGACCGAGAGTGCTAGAAAGCTTGGATCGTACGGCAACTGCTCGAGCATTTCTTCGAAAGCAGGATCAGATTTTCTTGCGTCTTCGTCGCGTTCTTCAGTACTTGTGGCGCAACAAAGAGATGATCTCACCCCTTGGTCAGTCTCTGGTGGCGGTGATTCCTCAAAATGTACACGAGTCTCCGGCACGTCTTCTGATGCTGGATCATCGGCTTCTTCACATAGTGTCGGCAACGTTGTTGGCCGCCGTGCACGGGTTTCTTGGACTAGTGATGTATGTGTTGGGCCGTCCATGTTGCTCTCGCCTGATGCTGACATAGTCGAGGTGGGGGGTGTTGGACTCGTCCCCGCAAGCCGCCGTGAAGCAGCGAACAACGCTGTAAAACTGGAGCTCCCGGTTGATTCAATTGCGATTTCTTCGTCTTCTTCGTCGGCATCTTCCTCATTCGGGTGTTCTGCGATGTCTAGCATGAGTGTTGTGCCTCTACGTACCAATGGCGGGCGATGTATGGCACCGTCCAGCCCGTCATGGTGGCCTGCCCGAGTAAGAAGCTGCAGCTCCGCGAGCTGGTCTTCGGCACTGGAACATGGGTCTTGGATCACGTCGGTCCCACCTTCAGAGTATTCGTTCATCTTTGTCTCCGCGTGTTATCTTGCCAATTCTTGCTCGCACTTTCGATCGTGATACCGCACTTGGCGTAGGAAACCTCTCTAAATATAGCGACGAGCGAGTCAGGGTGATTTTAGGAGTCGAACGAAACTCGAAACATGCTCGAAATACTTCTTCACCTCCGTCGGTAGAAATGGAGTTGTTGCCAAATCAAACTCATCTTCTGGATCGCCTAGGGATCGACAGTAGCGAATGGTCGACCCGCTCGCATTCATCTGAAGTTTCGGTCCGCTGAAGAAATGAATGACTAGCTGACCATTGGTGTCGAATTCGCCGAATCCAATGCCTGGGATTGCACAGCGCGCGCAGGCGTTTTGGGCACTGGAAGAAATTGATGCCGTCTTGCCAAGGTGGCGAGCCAATCCAGTCTCCACGCTTTCCCGTCGCAGCGACTCGAGCAATGATTCTGGAAGCCGGTCGTAGTGGACCATAGGTAGGTTTTCAACGTCCATCGCCATTGCTGCTCGACGCAACTGTAGAGAGCGCGACGCGAGGCACTGGCATAGGCGAACTATTCGTACAAGATCGTCATCGATTGTCGGTGTTGAACTTGACGCAGAAGTACGAGAAGCAACCGACGTACACACGTGGCGAATATTCGAGCCGTCGGGGCGTGTGCCATGAATCAATGCCTTGGATGGAACGTATTCAAGTTCCTTGTCGCCCACACGGAGAGTGAACCTTGTGAGCTGGCGAATGTCGTTTGTTTCCCAGCAGTCCCAAACGATCTCGCGCGTGGCGTCAGGCGCGATTCCGAGGACCGGAAGATCGGTCACTTCGAGGCACAGGTGGAGGAAATGGAGCTCAGACGATGGCTCCCTGAGTGACTCGACGCGCGCGACTGCTGATTGGACTTCGGAAGTAATCTTCCTCAACCGTTTCAGACCATCATCCTCTTCTTTCCCAGCAATCATACTTCTTTCTTGTTGAGCCGCTCGTGAGTGAAACACCGACAGCTGATCATGCCCATTTGACGAGTCGATCTCACTTGCCAAGCCTTCTTCAGACTCTAAATGCTCGAGATCCATGCCGGCGTCCCTGCTTTCATCCGAAGAAAGGTTGATCGCACTCAGATCGAAGCCTGAGAAGGAGCCTGAGGCACTCGCACTCGACACATCCGATTCGTAGTCAAGGCGACCTGCACCGAATTCCGTGGCCTTTCGAGCTCTTCCGATAGATCTCCTTCTTGGTGGCGGTGGTAGTGGTCTTTCTTTACATCGTGCGGGTGCTCGTTGTGTGACGGAGGGCTCTATCGATCCTTGCACATAGCGAATCTGATCCACGTTGTGTCCTTGTCTATTGGTCGGTGTCGATGCTCGTAACCACGGATGCGCGAGTATTTGGTCGACTGTTGGTCGAGCTGTGGCATCCTGATGTCACCATAGATACACGTACAGACCATTTCAGCATTTCAGTTGACCAGACAAGTTCGCTGCCATCAAGACATGTGTACCTTGCTGAGCATTCGTTTGACCAAATCCGCAATCGTCGCAGAAAATCCACGCGGGAAGTGGATGGAGTTGCGACCGGCGTTGCTGACGTTTGTGAGTGTGTCACTATACAGCACAATTCCCAAGGTGCAGACTATCAACGCCAAGAAACTTCTTCATCCCGCTACGAGCAATTACGCACCTGACCTTGACACCTTCAAATGGCGGCTTGCCCAAAACAAGAGTGTAGAGAATGCATCCCAATGACCAGATATCGGCAGTCTGATCGTACGGATTCGTGCCGTCTATCGAGCTGAGCACCTCTGGTGCGATGAAATTGGGCGTACCACATACAGTTGCATGTTCGTCGCTGGCATAGAGCAGAATCAGCTTTACCGAATGAAATACACATAAAGAGGCCTTACTCACCTCATCAACGTCGCCAAACCAAAGTCCGAGATCTTGACCTCGCCGTCGTCCGTGAGCAACAAATTCGAGAGCTTCAAGTCGCGGTGGATAATTCCGCGTGCGTGTAAGTAGGCAATGCCGAGCGTCGTCTGCAAACGTACCTCTTGAGTACACGAGCCCAACACAAAGACACCGATCACAGCGAGGAGAAGACGTAACTTACCTGTCGGAAGATCGACTTGGCCGTGGTGTCGTCCATGGTCATGCCCTGAGCACGCAGCGACCGCACGAGCGACGCAACAGAGCCACCTTCGCAGTATTCCAGCACAATGTAGTGATTTCGTGGGTCTTCAAACGCTTCGTGGACGCGCACGACGTGCCGGTGCCGCAGCGGCGAGTGAAGGAGGATCTCACGCTGCACCTTGTGCTCCATCTGTGCTTGCCGCACGAGCAGTTTGTCGATCACTTTGATCGCTACCTTTTCGTACGTGTCGACACGCGTCGCCAAGTAGACGTGGGCGGTCGAGCCCTCGCCGAGGAACGCCTGCAGCGAGTAATCCTGATAATTTGCAGTGCGGCAACGGTCAGTGAAATGCGTCGCCTGCGTGTAATACACACCGTAGCGAAGCAAAACGTACCTTGATCGACGCCGCTGATGACGGCGCATACGCTGGTGCAGCCCATACACCGTCATCATTCACAAAGGCATCGTCATCTTGCGACGCGGCGGCGTCGTTGCCGCTCGATGTGGCCATTGTGCTTTTCCCGCCCGTTTGGTTTTGCTCTGGTTGTCAACCACAAACGGGTCTCGCTAAGTGAACTTCACAAAAATAACGTGGTCCACGCGCATTCAAGATTGAACCCAATTCATTGCTGGCACGCGGCTCTTCAAGATTGCCGCTGTGCTATTTATGGAGCTACACCATGGGCATTCAGGCGATCGCACCGCGCATACCGGGACGCAAAGCCCAAGAGCGCAACTCACGAGCGACAGCAGAGCCTCCGCACTACCACCATCTACCATGGACTACTATGAGCTGCTGCAGGTGCCGCGCAATGCGAGCGACCAGGAGATCAAGAAGGCGTACCGCAAGCTCGCAATGAAGTTTCACCCCGACAAGAACAAGCACAACCCCGTGGAGGCGCAGCACAAGTTCCAAGAGGTCTCGGAGGCCTACGACGTGCTCAGTGACCCACAGAAGCGTGCCGTTTTCGACCAGTACGGTTACGACGGGCTCAAGAACGGTGTACCCGATGAGAATGGCGACATGCGCGACGGCTATGCGTTTAATGAGCGAGCATCCGAGGAGCTCTTTCAAAAGTTCTTTGGCACCGACAACCCGTTCTACGACTTTGGGTTTGGCGACACGATGCCGTTTGCCAGTGGACTTCGTAAGAACGGCGCGGAGAAGGCACCGGCGATTATGCAGGATGTCGAGTGTTCTCTAGAAGAACTGTTCAGCGGCGTCACGAAGAGTGTCGCTGTCACGCGCATGCGGCTTCAGAATGACGAGCTGGCGGAAGCGAGCAAGACCTTTCAGATCAAGGTGAAGGCCGGTTGGAAGCACGGCACCAAGGTCACGTTTGAGCGAGAGGGCAGCGAGTCGCGCACGCATGAAGTTGGCGACGTGGTCTTTCAAATCGTTCAGGAGAAGCACGCGCACTATACGCGCGACGGCGCCAACCTCACCTACAAAGCCAAAGTCAAACTCAGCGAAGCGCTCGGCGACTATTGCGTCGAAGTGCCCACGCTCGACGGCCGTAAGCTCGCGATTTCGTGCAATGAAGTGATCAGTCCGTCGTCTGAGAAGCTCGTCAAGGGCGAAGGCATGCCGGTCGCGAGCAAGCCGACCGAGCGCGGAGATTTGGTGATCAAGTTCGACATCCAGTTCCCCAAGCATCTCACGAATCTTCAGAAGCAAGCGCTCGTCAAGATCTTGGGTTGAGCTATAGCAATTGGCCAATGAGTATGGACATCATAAAGCAAGCATTTTCACACATCATGAAGCATTTGTCGCGTAGGTAGTATTCAATATTTAGGTGGCAATGCAGTACCAATGCGAGACCGGAGGCTTGCTGTGGTTCTAGATGAGATCCGCGGTGTCTTCACTTCATTCGCTGGCATCTACATCAGCTCGCTGTTGACAACAAAACACACAAAGGCAGCAGTTAGAGACCCAATAATCACCGAGAGGAATGCAGAGAATAGAAGTACGTACTAGGCTGGGCCACCGCCACCCTCGGGGACAGTCCACTGGATGTACTCCCGCGGCATCTTGATCGAGCAGCACTTGCAGTGCACGCAGTTCTGAGCGTTGATTACGAGCTGCGGCACCCCATTCGCCTCGCTGCCGTCCGTGTACTCGTAGACCTTGGCCGGGCAGAACCGCTGCTCCGGACCAGCGTACACCGGGTACGACTCGCTCGACGGCACCGCCGTGTGCTCCGGCTTAATACGCAGGTGGGCCGGCTGGTCGTGGTTGTGGTTCGTGCCACTGCGCTGGAGGTTCGAGAGCAGATCAAACGTGAGCTTGCCGTCCGGTCGCGGGTACTCGATGGGCGAAAACTCCTTGGCCGGTCGGGTCTTGGCCGAGTCCGACTTGGTGTTCGGAATCGTCCACGGCTCCTTGCCCTTCGAGATAAAGGTGCTGAAGCCTGAGTGGACGACACCTGCGAGTGTACCGTAGTGGAACGCGTTGTGGCAGTTGCGCACGCGCTTGAGTTCCTCCGCAATCCACGAGTTCTCCACGGCGCCTTCGTAGCTCGAGATATCGGCCGCCGCTTCGTCGGCATTGATCTCGCCAGAGCTGGCCACTGGCTCGACATCCGTCTTCGTGAGTGCATCGTACGCGGCCTCAGCCGCGAGCATACCCGACTTCATCGCCGTGTGCGTGCCCTTGATCTTGACGGCGTTCAGGAAACCCGCCGAGCACCCAATGAGACCACCACCCGGGAACGTGAGCTTCGGAATCGCGTGGTAGCCGCCTTCGTTCAGCACACGCGCGCCGTACGCGACGCACTCGCCGCCCTCCAAGTGACGACGCACTGCTGGGTGGGTCTTGAAGCGCTGGAACTCCTCGTACGGGTTCAGGTACGGGTTCTCATAGTCGAGACCCACGACGTAGCCGATCTGGATGAGGTCGTCCTCCATGTGGTAGAGGAACGAGCCACCAAACGTCTTGTCGTTGATCGAGTTCTGGAGCGGCCAGCCGAGCGTGTGCTGGACGTGGCCTGGCTGGTGGTTCTCCTTAGGTACGCGCCACACTTCCTTGATGCCGAGGCCGTACGTCTGCGGCTGCACACCTTCGCGCAGGTTGAACTTCGTCATGACTTCTTCACTGCACGAGCCACGGCAGCCTTCGCCAAAGAGCGTCACACGCGCACGCAGCTCCATGCCCCGCGCAAACGTGCCCTTCGGACGACCATCCTTGCCAATGCCCACGTCACGCGTCGCGATACCACCGACCGACCCGTCGTCGCGGTACAGCACTTCCGACGCCGAGAAACCCGGGTAAATCTCAACACCGGCCTCTTCGGCCTGCTCGCCGAGCCAGCGCACGAGCTTGCTGAGCGAGATGATGTAGTTGCCTTCGTTGTGCTGCTCCGGGGGCAGCAGAAAGTTGGGCAGCTTGAACTCCTTGTCCTGGGTGAGCACGAGGAACGCGTCGTCTGTCACGGGCGTATCGAGCGGCGCACCGAGCTCTTGCCAGTTCGGCAGCAGCTCGTTCAGCGCACGCGGCTCGAAGACATTGCCCGAGAGAATGTGCGAGCCGACCTCGGCGCCCTTCTCGACAATGCAGACCGAGAGGTCGGTGCCTTTCTCGGCCGAGAGCTGCTTGAGCCGAATCGCAGCCGCAAGACTCGCAGGGCCGGCGCCAACGAGCAGCACGTCGTAGTCCATAGCCTCGCGCTCGGCGCTGAGCATCTCCTTCTCGTCGTCCGACAACGACGCCGACGCCGACGCCCAACGCACGCGACCGCCAGCGGCGGACGACGCGGCCTGTGGACGTGCACGGAGCAAGTTGCGGCGCGAGAGCGAGAGCGCTTGACGCAGCATGGTGATGGAGTGTTGGCGATCTGTTGGTTTTCTGTTGGACAAGGGAAATTCCGCGGGTGCGGTTCGCAATGGACGAATGGGTCGGTCCAGACGTGGGGCGGAAACGTTGGAAGTTGGCGGTCGCGCGAACACGGACGGACGCACGCACGCGAGTTTTTCGGATCGGTTTTTTTGACGTGGGCCGTGTTTGCCACTTGCAAGTGTAAAAACTTCTTACACACTTTTTACCAAGTTGTAGTTGGGCCGTCGACGAGTCGACGAAAGATCGCTGGGCCAGCGGCCACTGGTCGAGCGGACTCCGGGTGTACTGATAGAGGTGATTTTGAGACTGGAATGTCGTGACGCGCCGTGAGTCATGATCGACGCACCACCAGAACCTCGTGATACCTTCAAGCGACCGTCGTGCAACCGCCCATTTGGCACGGCACGGGGTGTGAGGGTGTGACAAGTTGTCACTTGATCCAACACCCACAAGATCCACGAGCAGGCGACGACCGTGCAGCCCCAGCACCAGTATGCGTGTGGGGTGCCTTCAAATCCGACAACGTGATGTCGTGGCCTCTATGCGACTCTCGTAGGTGCGCTGCAGCGAACGGAGCGACGCCGACGCGTCGATAGCCGACGCCCACAGTCGTTCGTGAACTCACTCACGTTTGTCATGTCGTTGCAGGCGCTCGTGTTCCGAGCTCAAGAAACGACTGCCATGGTGGTGCTGGAGAGAGTACGAGCACACCACGGGATGTTTCTCGCCCGTTGCTTCACAGTGCTTCGTAAGAGCAATGGGATCTTCGTCCTCGCGACCGGCACTACGCCATGAAGGAAGTGTGGCGTGTGCCCAAGAATATCCACCGGCCGGACCACATGCAGCACACGCTCGGCTGGCCGCTCCCGAACTCGATCAACGACAAGACGTTTGGTGGGTCGTTCCTCTACCACATGGAGGGCGGTCTCTTCCAGATCAACGCCGTCGAAGCGGCGGCCGATATCTCGAGCGACGAAGGCGCCGTGGAGAACTCGTGGATTGCGGAGGAGCTCAAGCGTGCGCGCAATTGCCACAACGCGTTCCATTACGGTACGCTTGCGGGGTATCCATTTCTGTGAGTATTGTGGTCACTAACGCTTGGTTTTTGTGCTTTCTTCTCTAAAACGAATGGATGTGAATGCCTGTGAAACAAGTGACGACACCGTGAGTCTCATCGGGGTCTTTCGCAACGAGCATGCGTAGATCAATCTTGAACCACGGCATTCCTGCGAAGACGACTCCACCCAACTAGGCGGCAGCACTCTCGTTCACAAGTTGAAGTTGCCTCATAGAGCCAGTGAACCGGCCCGCGCGATCATGGCGAACGGACACAAGGACAACAAAAAACAAATCAGGTCCGTTTTTTTCGTTCTCTCGACGGAAAGATTCCCGCTCTGCCTTCGAACAGATAGGGAAGCCCCGAGCGCGCGCTTTCGAGGCGGCAGATCCATCTCTCCGGATCGGAATCTTTCCCCACAACATCGTTCCGAGCACAAGTTTGAAACCTCGGTGACATGTGAACACTTGCGAAATGTATGGGCTGCGTACGTCACTGTTTCCCGCCACTCCGCTGCGCTCGGAACTTTGTTTTTTGTTCCGTGAAGAAAAAAAAACATCGGCGCGGCAAGGAAACCTGGCGCGGGAAATTCTCGTTTCCCCATCGTCCTCACAACGGAAACGGACACCAACCCGAGAAGCAACCAGCAACCGACCGCCATGGACGACCGCAACGCGCACCAGCCGATCGACCCCGCCGCCCCCCGCCGCAGCCCGCTCCCCAGGGATCCGCGCGCAGCAATCTTGACGCAAGCGAGCTCCCACCACGTCCGTAGCGACGACGACGACGAAGAGGAAGAGACCAAGAGTGAAGTTGACGTCGGCACGTCGACGGTCGGCCATCGCCGCAACCCGACACCGGCAGCGCGTGACGTCTCGATCAACACCGAGGTGGCTCCGGCCACGCACGATCCGCGCGGCCAAGCGTCGTTGACGAGCGCCGACGAGGCTGACGCGTCGGTGGACGAAGCCGATCACGGCCAGTCACCGCCGCCAGGCCGCCAGGCCCGCACCACCCCGTACGCGAAGCGAGCGACTCGAACGCAAGCGGCACGTGGCCGTCAAGGACGCGCTCGCTCCAGTCTCGGATCGCCGCGTCCCGTCGCGTCACCAGCAACCCCTCTCGGCAACACGCGCGTTGCCACGCGCCTCCACGGCACTCCGTTGCGTCAGCAGAATGAACGCCTTCCACCTCTCGCGCAGGAAGGCCAGCGTCTCCCCCCGATGCCGCTTCAAAACGCTGACGTCCAGGGCTTTATCGCGCCGCCACCTCGCTCTGTGCGTCCCGGTCTCCCGCCCGGCCTACAGCCGTACGGCTACGGCCACGGCGTCATGCCCGCGCCGCAGTACCTGCCCGCGCCGCCGCCCCAAGTGGCGCCCGCTCCAGCTGCGCAAGTCGTGAACGGAGTCCAGTTCAACTTCGTCCAGCCGGGTGCCACTCAGCTCATGGTGATTAACACCGGCCCGCGAGACCGCAGCAACGGCCACGGCGTCGCTCCCCAGCCGCATTACCTGCCCGCGCCGCCGCCCCAAGTGGCGCCCGCTCCAGCCGCGCAAGTCGTGAACGGAATTCTGAACATGGTCTTCCACCAGGGAGCCACTGTTTTCACGGTGTATCACAACGTCCCAGAGGGCCGCAACAACGGCGACGGCCACGGCGTCTGGCCGCAACACCTGCTCGCGCCGCCGCCCCAAGTAGCGCCCGCTCAGGCCGCGGCAGTCGTGAACGGAGTCAACAACCAGGTCTTCAACCACCGTGTCACGCAGAACACGGTGTATCACAGCGCCCCACAGGACCGCGGTCACGGCAACCCGCCGAACTGAGGCGTCTCACCAAGTCTTCGTTTGATTAATCCAGACAGTTCCTGAACACGTAGCGTTGCTCCCTTTTTTAACTCCTCAAGACACGTTTGCATTCGTTACATGTACTCGCCGTACCCGCACAGTTCGTGAAGTCCGCGGCCCGCGCGATGTCCGAACGGTGGGCAGCGACGTGGACGAGGCGATGCTGCTCAGTGAAACGGCACTGATCGCGTGGCCCGGCACGATCAACTCGATTGTCTGGCTCTCGTTGTTGCACGATTGTACGACGGGAAACCTCCGGTCGTTCGGGACGTTGAGCGCGCTCCTCTGTTTCGTAGTACTCTTCCTGTCGCCAAAGCCATTGATCTGCCCGCCATGCCGCGTCTCGACGATTGCCTTGGGCTTCACACGGACCAGCTACCTCGACACGACAGTTCGGCGCGAGTAGCATGTTCGACGCGAGCCGCTCGGTCTGTGGGCAATGCGCTCGCCGACCGCGAGCGCGCCTCAGTAAATCCGAGACACGCAGAGCCCCACGTCAGCAATGTAATTGATCGTATTCTTGGGAACTATGTGTGGCTACTCTTCTGTTTTCGTGCTGGGTGCAACCTGTTCGACTACTCTACTTGTTTATCTTCTTCTCTGTTTCTAAGCTTGATAAGACCTTCTTGACTTGATCATGGTCGGATTCTGCTTGCTTGCTTGGATCGTCACTCAGTCCGAATTCGGGTGGGACGAGTTGTTAAAGACCACCGACATGTGGAACACGATGTGCTGACCTCCTGTAAAAGTCTGGCCTTCGACGAAATTGCCGCTACAATGCGTCGCCGGGTCGACGCGATCACGGTTGGCAGCCGACGACTGCACACGAGCGTGGGCCGCCGGGGCTACCTGGTGTCCTTCATGTTGGGTAGCTGCGTCAGCGGTCAGAGGCGCGGAAAAACCGCGGTTATCACCACGAAGGGGTAGCCAGCCCATGTCGAGATGATGCGCGTGGCGAGGATCGGTCGTCAGCACATTCTGGTCTTCGGTGCGCGAGGCGTGGTCGGGAAATTCGTTTACAGTCTCTTCGACCTCTTCGTGGTTGTTGCCGCGACGCGTGTGCGTGGGACCTTCGCTTGCGTAGCTCAGGAGGCCAAGCGGCGGGCGGCTCATGGACGAGCCGGCGCGAGCGCCACCGGCCGCGCTGCCGTCGTCGTCGTTGCGGTTGCTGCTGCGGCTCATGTAGTCGCTAGGTTTCCCTTTCCGAGGATTTCTTTGTGTCTTCGTGGCTTTCTTTTGTCACGGGTTTCCTTTCGCGCCGTCCTGTGCAAAACATGGGGGCGGGGAAAGAAACCGTGAGAAGGAAATAAAAGACCATCCCCTCCTCCGGGCGAGCCATCCAGAGGCGGGATTGTACAGTAGCTCGGTCGGACTCTGGATACAGCGCAGGCTCCGGATGGGATATCCAGAGTCCAGTGTCCAGGGAGTGACGCACGCGCCTCGATGTACCGGTATCGGCTGCGAGCGGTCGGTACACTCGCAGATGTGTCAACTTCAACAACGGAGTGCACCGTCTGCGCAAGATTTCGAGCCCCGGCCACGACCTTCGTCTTTCAATTGCCTATTGACAGTGAACTCGACATGACATGTCGAGTTCACATTGTGCCGAAGCAGCATCCAATGCACTTGTGCCTTGTGCGCGTCGCGCTGGGAGACCTACCGCGCGTAGCTGCAACGCACTCGGAGACGGCGTACAGTAACTATTGAATAGAGCGCGATATGATAGCACGATACGCTACGGTCAGGCAGAGACGCCCGTGCTGCGTGAGGGGGAGACAGCCATGTACCCGGTGCCATGATGTCCAGGGTTCGTGACAGAGCCACCCAGATTAAACCAAAATGGAATAAACCAATGTCCCACCCACTATGTGCCGGAAAGAATGGGATTTTTTGCCATGTCTTTTAGATCAAAATGGTCAAAAGCCGACAGCCAGCACTGCTGCTGCATGGTGCTCCAATGGAATACCCAAACTAAAACGTTATGTTAATATCAGTAATAGACACCTTTAATTACTATTCTACATATATGAGACCGATTGCCCAATTCACGTTTTACAACATTACCTCACATAAGCTAAATTAGGTTTTCCGGTCCACCCATAGAACCCAACACCCAAAATCCATAACCCACCGATGTAAAATCACCCACCCAAGCAGGTGATAAAAACTGGGTTTTCACGAACCCTGATGATGTCGCCATGGGACCAAAACGATGGTCTCTGAAAGATGAGGTGGCCGAAGGGAATACCGTATTCTATATGTTAATTGTCGTATGCAAATTTCAAAACCTAACTTTTCACCACAACTGGATGATTACGGTAAAGTGCATCCTAAATTTTTAGAGAGGGGGGGTCCCCCCCCCTCTCTAAAAATTTAGGATGCACTAAATGCTCCAAAACACATACCCCGTTTAAAACGATATGTGTGTTTGATAAAGTGAAGGGGATACGTCGGACCTCCAATCAGAACAGCCCCAAAACAAAACGCTCGAGCAAAACAATCTGCTCGCAGCAAGCAATGAAGACAGTGCGTTGTGCGAGCTGAAGGCATAAAGGCAAACAGAGGTTGCGTCCTTAGGGCTCTTTACTTGCGTGCGCTTTAGTGTCGTGGTCGAAGCCACAACTGCAGTGGTAGCGGTCCGGATTTCCTCGAAGAATTGATCCAGGTTTAGAGGCAAATCTGGAAATCCCAGATTGCCTGTTTTCTGCGGGAATAGACAGATTTCTAGAATTTAGGATAGAACGCCGATTTAGCTTTAGAACGCCTCTAAATTCCTACGGGAATCGTTCCAATGGAATCGTTCCAATGGCATCCTAAATTTTTAGAGAGGGGGGGGGACCCCCCTCTCTAGATTTAGATTTAGAGAAGGGGTGCGGAAGGTCGAAACGAGAGGGAGGGGGCTGGTAGTGCAGTGTATCTTGTCGAATCCTGTCAACCTCTTCAAACAAATGATCCTGTGAATCGTGATAGGGCTCGAATTGTAATTTATCTTGTTGTGTTGACCTCAACTTCAATGTCAGCATTCGATCGTCTAATCAGGGGAAAGTCATCGGAAAATTCCAGAAGCGACGTGCACCAACTGTCCCAGGTG
>JAADXQ010000160.1:0-24450 GCA_023337915.1 Pythium angustatum | reverse complement strand
CCGGTACCTACAAACATAAAACACAGGGCGCGTCGGCAAGACGCCTTTGCTCAGCACGAACGTTATTGCAGGATAGTTCATCGGGCAACTGAGCCGTTCTTGGGCGCGGTGCAATAGACCAGTGTAGTGTAGCGCTGTCCGGGGCACGGAAACTGCGCCTTCCCGACACAGGTGGCACGCTGCCGCGGCGGTGGCACGCCACGGGATTTAGCTCGAGCGAGCGCGGCGACACGAACGACTCTGCTGTACGTCACGTAGTGGTGTCCTGTTCCCAGAAGTCTGGAAGCTTCGTGGGAGACTCATCGAGCGATGAATCCAGTGGCGGCTTGTTGGCTGGAAAGGGTGGTGGCGAACTCGCAGCTACTGACCTAAATCCACGAGAGCAGGCGCCTGCTTCGCTGATCCCTGGTATCCCGTAGTGGTATGCGTACTAATCCAGATACAGTAGTTCGCAGGAACGCCGCCATCGGGATCCCATGGACTTAACGAAGCAGAAGAACGATCCGATGGGGGTGGTGATATTGGCACCTCTTCTCGGTTTTTCTACAAAGTACAGAGCGGATCACTCTGATGACGACGCCAACATCGGCCAAACACGTTAACACTTGCGGGTCTGGGTCTGGTTGCTACCGTCTACGTGGACGCCAATGTTATCCGCAGTACGGTACAGAACTACCCCAAGGGCGTTTAGACTTGCGCTTAATGCAACGAGGGGACGTGGTGATGTGGTCGAGTGCCGCCGCGTTGGAATCGCCTTCACCGTCCCGGCGCTTTCGCTGGAGGTCACGTCGAAACGCACTGCCGTGCATCCTACGACACGTACCACCCGTGAGCGACACGGATGATTAGGCAGAGAGACCACTTGAGCGTGGCTCGCAACGAAGTCCAGGTCTAGTCTCACGGCAGCTTCACGACGAGTACAGTATCGGACATTTGCCCCACTAGAATAGCATCTCGATGCAGTAGGTACCGGGCAGACGAGAGCCAGCCAAAAGGCACAAAGGGCACTGCAGCGGTGCTCGTCGTCCTGTAAGACTCTAGTCCTGTATTAGAGTGCTGGAAATGTATCCATGTGCGAACAGATCTCACTTTGATGCAACTTCAAGCAGATCCTCGACAGCGTCAACCATTGGCGAGTGTTGTAACTTCCAACAACACACGATCGTGGGATGGTGAAGGCGTTGAAGTCACATAGAGATGCGTGGCGCTGGCACGGTCATGACCCACTCGGCGAGTGATGACCACGTGCAAAGAGAAAGAGAAAAACAAAGCGCAACGTTCCTCGTGGGGCACCGGCCGCACAGCTCCCCAGTTTCATTCGGTAGAATCTCGTTGTGTCCTGGCGGGACTTTGTCAACATCCAAGACTGCCCGTCTCGAATCTGAGGATCACCATTCTCCAACTTTCCTCCTGCCGCGCACGCCCCACTCCCCGACCACCGACCATCGACCCGACCTACCCGATCACTCCCATGCTCCTGCGCTGTGTCCTCGGTCTCATCCTCGGCCTCGCAATGGTCACCTCTTCACCAACTGCGACGGCGCAGCAGATCACCCTGCCGGACGGCGGCGTCGTCACCGGCACGATCCAGACCAACGTCGCGGGCGACCGCGTCCACGTGTTCCGCGGCATTCCGTACGCCGAGCCACCGGTCGGCGATCGCCGCTGGACGCAGGCAACGCTCCAGCCACTCACAGGCAACGTGAACGCCACGGCCTTTGGCCCCATCTGCTACGGCGACGGCCGCATCGACGCCCAGTCGAGTACGCTCCCGGCCTCAGAAGACTGTCTCTTCCTCAACGTCTACGCGCCGGCCACCGCTACGAATAGCGAGTCCAAGCTTCCTGTCATGGTCTGGATCTACGGCGGCGGCTTCGTGGCCGGTGCGTCCAACATCTACGACGGCGCAAACCTCCTTGCGGCGGCACGGAACGACCTCGTCGTCGTCACGTTGAATTATCGGCTCTCGGTCTTTGGTCTCCTCTCCAGTGACACGCTCAAGCGCCAAGGCACCGGTGTCAACTACGCACTGCGTGACCAGGAGGTCGCGTTCCAGTGGGTCCAGCAGCACATTGGTCTCTTTGGTGGCGACGCCGCGCGTGTCACGGCCTTTGGCGAGAGTGCCGGTGCCAAGTCGGTCTTTGCCCACTTGATCTCCCGTGGCGGGAGCCAGCAGCTCTTCCAGCGAGCCATTCTACAGAGCGGCACGTACACGACGGCACACGACGTGCCGACCACGAGCCAGCAGAACGCCATCTTCACGCAGCTCACGACGCAACTCGGTTGTGCTCCTAGTAGCGATGCTGGTACTGATGCCATCGGAGCCAACGGAGACCAAACCACCGATGCAGCCGTACTGCGCTGTCTGCGAGCAGCCAACACCAGTGCCGTGTGGGCGGCCGGCGGGTTGCTGGCGTGGCAGCCCGTGGTCGACGGTGTCTTCTTCCTCGACGCGCCACTGCCCAGTGTCCTGAATGGCCGACTCAGCCGCGTACCAACCATCATTGGCACCAACACGGACGAAGGCTGGACGTTCACGACCGCCGTCACGACCGCCGCCACTGTCTTGCCGTTTGTACGCACCAAGTTCTCCCTCCTGACCGAGACTGAACTCGCACGCGTCGACGAGCTGTACGCAGCAGAGCTCTTCGCGTCGCCGGACCACCGCGCGTCACAGCTCTACGGCGACGCCATCTACGTGTGTCCCAGTGAGTTCGTGTCGCTCGCACTTGCACAACGCGGCGACGTGACCTTCCGCTACCGCTTCAACCAGACGTCGACGACCTTTGGCTCGCCGCTGGCGGTCCACACGGCCGAGATCCGGTACGTGTTCAACATGGTCGCTGGCCTGGCCCAAGACAATGCGACGCAGGCGTTTGTCGCAGCGATGCAGCGCTACTGGACAACGTTTGCGGCCTCGGGCTCTCCGAACGATGGGACTGGCACGACGTCACAGCCGCCGCCGAATGGCTGCGCGGACGCCGCGACCGTGGCTACTACCGAGGATAGCGGTGTCTTCACGTGGCCGCCGTATGATGCTAGTGTGCGTCAGCAGATTGTGCTCCAGGCGAGTGGGCTTGTGGTGGAGACGACAGGCGCGTACATGCCGCTCCACGCTGAACGCTGTGCGTTCTGGAACGACGTGGAGCGACGCTTGTCGCCGAGTCTCGCAGTCGCGTGAGGCGCCTAATCTGGTAAGTTAAACTGGACCGGCAAAGAATCAGGGCGAGTAAGCAGCAGGTGCTCGATGAAGAAGTACACATGGTGAGAAGCTTTGTGTAGTTCGCTTCCCCGTCTCTCTAGTTCTCTTTGTGCATCTACAGGTCGCAGACGCACATGCGTAGCTCGCCCTCGACAGGCAGCAGCAGTGAGAAATCGATCGTGATGACGATCGGACCGACCACAATCCCCAAGCGGATCTCCATCATCACCGGGTACATGCCAAGAAGCACGCGCGTCCCGCCGTGAAATGCGTTGGACAGGAACACCATGCTTAGCTCTTGTCGGGCTGCATGCAGGTCGTGCTGTCGCTTTCGACACAAGATCTTGGCGTCCATACCCTACACGAGTGTGCCGTGCTGCTTCATAGTACGGTGTCTCATTCCGCGCGTTGGGGATGCGTCGGCACGGACACACGTCGACTGGAGCATTGAGATGCGTAGGCCGAGTCAAGTCCTACCCGTAGGCTTCACCGGCGTCGCCCATCGCGAAAGTTCTCAAAGAATTGCAGCATCGCAGCGTCAATCTGCGGCGTGATGCGCGCACGTGCGAGTTCAAAGTGGCACAGCCGCACGCGCTGGGCGTCACGGTCCTGCTCGATCGCGTGCATGGCGGCCTCGCGGCAGAGTGCGTAGAGCTCGGCGCCCGAGAAGCCGTCCGTGAGCTGCGCGAGCGTGGCCATGTCGACGTCGTCGCCGAGCGGGATCTTGCGGCAGTGGATCGCGAGGATCTCTTGACGCGCCGTGGCGTCGGGCGGGCCCACGTACAGCACGCGGTCGATGCGCCCGGGTCGCATGAGCGCACTGTCAATGAGGTCCGGTCGGTTCGTCGCGGCCACAACCAGCACTTGCTTGAGCGGCTCAATGCCGTCGAGTTCCGTGAGCAACTGGCTCAGGACACGGTCGGCAACTTGGGAGCTCCCGTCGCCGCCCCGCTGACTCGCAATCGCGTCGATCTCGTCAAAGAACACGACGGTTGGCGCCGCTGCGCGTGCTTTCCGGAAGACCGACTGCACGGCCTTTTCGGACTCGCCCACCCACTTGCTAAAGAGCTCGGGTCCTTTGATCGCGATAAAGTTCATCGAGCTCTCGGTCGCGAGCGCCTTGGCCGTAAGCGTCTTGCTGCAGCCTGGTGGACCGTAGAGCAGTACGCCCTTGGGCGGTCGAATGCCCATGCGCACAAACGCCTCGGGGTGCTGCAGTGGCCACTCGACCGCTTCTTGGAGCTGCTGCTTGATCATTTGCTGGCCGCCAATGTCGCGCCAGAGCACGCGCGGGACGTCGATCGCAATCTCCCGCAGTGCGCTCGGTCGGATCCCGCGCATCGCTCGCTGGAGATCGCCGAGCTCGATCGCGAACCGCGCGTCGGTTCTGTCGTTTGCCTGCGACGCGCGCTGCAGCGCCAGCAATGCTGCTTCTTTGCAGAGCGCACTGAGGTCGGCACCGACGTAGCCGTGGGCGGCTCCGCTCAGCTCTTGGAGCTGCTCGCTCGTGACGCAATGCGGCAACCGCGCGATCGACACGCGCAGAATCTCGAGCCGTGCCGTGGCGTTCGGGATCGAGATTTCGACTTCGCGGTCGAAGCGACCGGGGCGTCGCACGGCCGGGTCCAGTGCGTTCGGTCGGTTCGTCGCGGCCAACACAACGACCTGGGCCTGCTTCTCGAGTCCGTCCATGAGTGTGAGCAGCGTCGCGACCATGCGCTTCTCCATCTCGCCCACGCGGCCGTCGCGCTTGGGGCAGATCGCGTCGATCTCGTCGATAAAGATCATCGACGGCCCTTCTCGTGCGGCGGTCTGGAAAATCTGACGCAGGTTCGCTTCGCTCTCGCCAATGTACTTGCTCACGATCTCGGGTCCGTTGATAAAGAAGATCTTGGCGCGCAGCTCACTTGCGAGCGCACGGGCGATCATGGTCTTGCCGGTCCCAGGCGGGCCAAACATGAGCAGTCCTTTCGGCGGCGGGAGACCAAACTTTGCAAAGAGCTGGGGGTTCACAAGCGGCTGCTCGATGATCTGGCGGATCGCGTCGATCTCTTTGTGGAGACCGCCGATCGCGGCGAAGCCGCGTGGCGCCAGCGACGATGCGACGGTTGGCGCTGTCGCTGGCGACACCGATTGGTCCACAGCGACTGGTGTGGTCGGTACAGGTACTACCGTGTTGGACTCGGACACGGACACAGCAGTCCACTGGACACTGACGCTGGTCGCCATGGACACACGATAGACGGCGTCGCTGCTGGTCGTGGTGGTACTGCCCCGCGCGTCGTCAACGTGGTCGACCGCAAAGACCGTGTTGACGCCGTGGACGGTCAGCGTGAGTCGCGCTGCATGATGGACGAGCACACCGTTGAGCATGACGTGGACGTACTTCAATAGCAGCGACCGCTCTTTCTCCGACGGCCACGCCAGGGCGGACGTGTTGCCGGCGGTCGTGACCGGCACTGCTCGGGACACGAGACGGAGCGTGACCGTCGCAGCTTCTCGACGTTGCACACGATTCTCTGTATGGGCAAGTGGCAGTACAATCGCATGCGGCAGCCGAACCGCGAGCTGGTCTTCCCACATGGCGCTGACGCCGACGCCGTGCTTCTTGATCTTGTCAAGCGGCCACGCGACACCGCAGAGCAGCAGCGGCGAGACAACGGCGTGGTCACTACTTGGTGGACGTGTGTCACTCTCATGAAGCGACACAAACGCACCGGCGTCAATGCCGTACGCTGTCATGTCGTGGGCGTTGAGGTAGATCTTTGAGAGCCCCATGGCTGAGCGGGTGTTGGTCCGTAAGAACTCGATCTTGGCGCGTAAGAACCGCGCACGCGGTGCGACAGCGGTTGCCAATGCGAGCTGCGCCTGCGCTTGTGCAGCGGCTTGCGCTTCAGGCGAGACGACTACGGCCGCGTGCGTGCGCAGCGCCGTCGCTTGGCGCGCCTTGGACTTGCCCATGCTTGATAAATGATGGTGCGTGGCTCGCGTCGCGAAAATGGCTGGCTACGATTGGGAGTTGACGTTCGTATCCGACACAATTGCGGTTTGTATCGAATACGTTGGATTGGCTGAAATTGCCTACAACGCAGTTGGATTGGTGGAAAAGGAAAACGTTTCCTTTGCCGTCTGCAGTGCATGGAAGGCCATGGAGAGCAATGGCGCGGCGCACCTTGATGGGACTTCGCTTAAGAAACGCAAGGTCACGACGCGTGCTTCTGGCACCGCTGGGCGTGTCGACGATGACGCGCCACTCCCACTGAGTGCCGTGAAGAAATCCAAGCGCAATTCGACTGGCACTGGCCGCCACGAGAGCGAGTTCGTGAGCGTCGAAGTTGGGTTGCGCGAGTTCCACAAGCGCATGGCGTCGTCTGGCGCGACACCGACGAAGCGAGCAGCAGCGGCATCCAGTACGAAACACGTGGAGAAAGACAGTCCACGTGATGATGCAGCGAAGAGGAGTACGCAAGTGACGAAACCGACTGCGACTCGCAAGAAGATCGCAGTCCATGGCGCCGAGGACGATGCGACCACGGGCACGTCCACGTCGAAGCGGCGGGTGCCGATCAAGGCCAAGGCTGCTGTAGTGACCCATAAACACGATGCCACGCCGCCAGCAGTAAAAGCACCTCCAAAGAAGCGCGCAACCCCCGTCAAGCGGGTCGCATCGACCGCCGTAAAGCCGGCTGCTAGTAAACCCGCCTCAACACCCAGCAATGCACTGGCGCAAGCGAGAGCGGCGGCCATGCAACAACAGCAAGAGCGCGTACAGCAGCGTGTGATGGGACTGCAGAGAAGTTGCGAGACGCCGAGCAACGAAGCCACGTCCGCAGCTGTAAGTGTCAGTGACGTCCCGCTGACGGACGCTACCGTCGCGCCACCTCCACCACCTCCACAACTTTCACCACAACAGCAACATCAACAACAACCAAAGCATGAAGCCTACCAAGTTTCCCATCCAATCGAACTGGTAGGCACAGAAGCGACAGCGTCGAGCGCAGAATATGACACCACGCAGTCGTCGCAAGGCTTCATCGAAGAAGACTTTGACGACGACCTTGTCTTCCTGCAAGCACTCGAAGAGGTCGAGCGCAAGCTCCAACCAACCACGATTTCTGCATGCCTCAGTCCTCGCCACATCCATCCTGCTGTTTCTCCAGCTCTGGTTCCGGTTCCGGCTGCAACGGGCGCTGTTCACGAGGCGGAGTCCATCGTTGCTTCAAATGCCAGTGTCTTTGGGAACGAGTCCAAGCCATTGGTTATCAAACAGGAAGAAGTACAGGATCAATCGATTCCAGAGCTACCTCCACCCGTATCTGCCATCCCACCAGAGCTACTGGCGGAATATGAGCGGCTCAAGCGCGAGAACGAAGAGTTGCGACGGTCGAACGACATGCTACAGGCGGCAAAGACCACCAGCCCAGCAGGAGGCCAGACAACTCAGGTGCTCTCTCCTACGACTGTTGTCAGTGCTGGTGCTTCTCCAAGTGCCGAGACAACGTCGTCCGGTGTTCAGACGGCCAGCAACGTTGCATGTGATCACGAGTTGCCTGCATCAGCCAAGACGTCAAACGGTGTGTCAGTCTCAACGCACGCAGGTGATGATGGACCACAAGTCTCAAATGAAGTAGTAGGCGTGAGCACGGCGACGAACGCTAGTTCTACTGCCCCGTCTGAGCATTCCGATGGCGCTGACGAAGTCGCGCGAAGCACGCACGAAGAATCGGAAAGACACGTCGAACGACGAGTCCAAGGCCCGTTCGAAGTCGAAGGAGGCGTAGACCGCGACGAAGACATGGTTAGTGTGGACGGCGATAGCATTCAGTATGGCGATCATGACGCAGACATGGGCGTCGGTGATGATCAAAACTCTGATCATGGCTTCAGTGATGTGGAGCATGGCATTGACGACAAAGAAGGCGACGCAATTAGCGACGAAGAGGGCGATGACGACGTAGAAGAAGAAGAAGAGCGTGGAAACGCTTCGATCGAGAACCGTCCGTCGACGATCGGCAGAGACAACTATGCCCAGTACCGAGCAAAGGGCGGCCATGAGATGGATGACGAGGAAGACACCACGCCGGATCGCGTTACGAAGACTCGCACCGCGCAAACACCGAATCCATTCGTCAGCGCCGCGTCTCAGAAACGACCCCCTCCGGTCACGCAACCTGTTGCGACGAAAGCACCGATAATGCCGCCACCAACCGTAGATGATGGCTCAGAAACGGAGAGCGACCAAGAACTTGAGTTTACCAACAGCCGCCATGCCTTGTCGCTCCCCGAATCGTCCTCGTCATCGTCGTCGAGCGAGGAATCGGATGATGAGAGCGCAGAACCGAGTGCAAGCGGCTCGAATGTCCTTGAGGCGGCTCTAAGAGCAGCCACTGGACGGCCACCGGTGAAGCCGCCAACGGACAAGAAGCCAAAGCGCCCAACTACTTCGCTACCCGCTGACTCCAACGTATCCTCTGAGAAAAAACGTGCCAAGGTCGACATCAAAATCGAGCAGAGTGAAGACCCTCCAGTGGTAGACTCCCCTTCGGTTAGTCACAAAGCCAAGAAGCGACGTGCGGTTTCGTCCTCCGGCTCGACGCTTTCTGCGAAAGACAAGAGCACACTCATGTGGCCGACGCTCGATGATTTCTACGACTTTGTGCTCGATCTGACGCCGCGGCGCGTGCTCCACAGCGATCCGCTCCACTTGCAGCTTCTTCGTGCATACGAGAAAGCGCGTGCTCGCCTGCCCATGCACTACTCGGGGATCAAGCAGTATTGTGATGTGCAGCACGAAGGCATCCTGGAAGAGTTGCTCTCGTCGGTTCGGAACGCTGAACAACTCTCGCTCCACAACAGCTCGCGCGCGCGGCTCTGGCTCTCATCGATTTCTCCCTGCAGCAACGGCACAGGGCATTCGACTGCTGTCAAGAACGCCGTTGCAGCGAGCGCGTCCTCTCCATCGCTCAAATCCAACGTCATTTTCATGGAGAGCGGGTTCTCTGGCTCCTCGGCCAGCGGAAAAAACGACTTTATCGTCACGTTCCAAGATGGTCGCGTAGGCCCGAACCAGAAGAGCGCTCTGAATGACTTTGTCAGCGGTGATTTATTGGCGATGCGCTCACCGCAGTGGCGGGATCATGACGTGTACGCTTTTGGTATTGTGCTGTGCAGCTCGGTCGTCGCTGTCGGTGGAACCGGATCGTCGCACGATGGTGTTGGGTCATCGTCCAATCCAGACCAGCTCTGTGTGTTGATCCGTGCGCAATCCTCAACCGACGACGACTCCGACGCGGCAGGCCATTTTGCCGCGGTCATGGAGATGTGTCTTGTCAATCAGCGGTCTGCCCAGTGGAGTTGGTCGCTTGAACAGGTTCACAATCTCACGACAAGCGCGCGCGAATTCCAGGCCATCAAGTCTGTCCGCTTCTTCAAACCAGACACGAAAGAAATGTTAATGAGCGGGATCATTCCAGAGATTTTTAAGTCGGAGCAAACTCAGATCGTCGAGCCTCGTAAGAAACTCACGAGCGGGCTCTATGAAGAGCTTGAGACGAAGTTCAACCCATCCCAGTTGCAAGCGATTCTAGGCGCGATCAGTGATGACAGCTCGATCAGCATTATTCAAGGACCGGTACGCAGTCGAGTCTCGATGGTTTCTCGGACGGAAAAGGATACACATCTCACCCATCTCTTTTTGAAATTTGCTAGCCTGGTACCGGAAAGACGAAGACGATTCTCGGCGTTCTGAGTGCGCTACTCGACGGTGCCGCCCTCACATCGTCGCGTCAGGCGCAGGTGAAATCGAGAATTCGCATTGGCGCGTCTCTGGAGAAGAAATCGTCAGCTGCGGCCGCTGCTCAAGACAAGAAGAGCGTCGCGCAGGATTCGATCCGTGTCCTTGTTGCTGCTCCAAGTAATGCAGCGGTGGACGAGTTGATTGTGCGCTTGATGAGTGAGGGCGTGTACGATGCTCGGCAACGCAAATCGTTCCGTCCTCGTCTCGTGCGCGTGGGTCGCCCAGAGAGTGTCCAGCAGCAGCAACAACCCTCGTCCTCTGGTGTCGATCGCCAGCAGCAGCAAGATTTCACACGCAAGAAAAAGTGGCGCAAGTACGCCAGTGAGGTCGAAGAAATTCTGCTCGAGAACCTCGTGAACAAGAACAGATCGGCGTTCCCGACGGCCAAGCAGGCCCGCCAGGCCATCATCCAGAACGCTCAGATCGTGTTCTGCACGCTCAGCGGCGCTGGCTCCGTAGCGATGTGTGAGCTGCAATCGCAGCACTTCGACGCGCTCGTGATCGACGAGGCAGCACAGGCCGTTGAGGCGTCCTTGCTCATTCCGTTCAAGTTCCAGCCCGGCCGTGTCGTGCTCGTGGGCGATCATCGCCAACTTCCAGCCACTGTGATCTCCAAACGACTGATTGAATTGGGGTACGACCGCAGTTTATTCCAGCGACTCGTGGAGAACGGATCGCGTGTGTTCATGCTCACACAGCAGTATCGCATGCACCCAGAGATCTCGTGGTTCCCGTCCACCTACTTTTACAACAGCAAGCTCATCGAGGCGCCACAGATGAAAGACTGGACCGCACGCAAGTACCACCGCGAGCCATCGTTCCGCCCCTTTGTGTTCTACGACGTGCTTTCAGGCCAACAGAGTCAAGTGAGCGGCTCCAAGTCGCTCCGGAACGTGAATGAGATCGAGTGCATCTTGGTGCTGCTCACGCGGCTCGTGGTCGAGCAGTTCCCAGAGATGGAATGGCGACGCAAGATTGGTATCATTGCTCCGTACAAGCAGCAGATCTACGAGCTGCGGAACGAACTGCAGCGCTGGGAGAAGAAGCACGACAAGCGATTGGACATTGAGGTGAACACAGTCGACGGGTTTCAGGGCCGCGAGAAGGAAGTGATCATCTACTCGTGTGTGCGTACGAGCCGTGCCGGCCAGGGCCGGTCGTCAAGCCGTCACAACGGTCAGACCATCGAAGCGTTCTGGGCCGACGAGCGTCGTATGAACGTCGCTATCACACGCGCGAAAAGCAGTCTGTGGATCATTGGCAACTCGACGCTGCTAAAGCAGAGCGCGGCGTGGCGGGCACTGATCACCCATGCGAAGGAATCGCGGCGATACATTTCGGACAGCGAGCTACTGGGGACCACGACGCAAGCGCGATCGAGCGGCTCTACGGAGAGCTCTAGCGGCCCGCGCAGTCGCGACCACAGCCGAGAGCGAGAACGAGAACGACCAAGCAACAGCCAGGGCCGTTCGCGAGACCGCTCTCGATCTCGGGATCACCACCGCAAGTGATGTAAATGGAGACTGAGATACTGAAATAGAGAGAAAAGATTAAATTCGGGAGAATTCATCCGTTTCCCGCCAAAAATGGAGGGGTCTTCTATTGCGAAAGGTATACACAAGTATACAGGCTGCACTATCCGGATCCGGTTTCCCTCCCCTCCCCCTTTCTCTTTTCTGCAGTCGGTGACGCTAGCCACCAGACCCGACGGTCCCGCCAGAGGGTTGAACCGCGTAGACCATTCAAACGGCCTGTGGGTCCCGTGCGGCGGATAGACGCCCCCTCTAAACCCTCGCACAACCCAAGCACGAAGAAGGAAACCATGGCCGACGTTGAGAAGAAGGAAGAGATTGTCCCGAAGGTCGAGGCCGAGGAGGCCGAGGAGGGAGACGCTCAGGACCCGGAGTCGGAGGAGCCGCAGGCGTACTTCGAGCCGGTCGTGAAGCTCGATGAAGTCGAGGTCGTGAGCGGCGAGGAGGAGGAGGAAGTGCTCTTCAAGATGTGCGTTTTTGTCATCGTGTGAAGTTGGCAATATGGTCTAAAAACGATGGCGACTAACTGTTGCTGGTGGTGGTATACTGGGTGGTATTTAGCCGCGCGAAGCTCTTTTGCTTCCGCGAGACGCTCCTTGACAAGGGTACGGGCAAGAAGACGTGGTGCGAGCGCGGCGTCGGCGAGGCCAAGTTCCTCAAGCACAAGGAGCACCAGAAGGTGCGCCTGCTCATGCGCCAGGAGAAGACGCTCAAGATCATCGTGAACCACCTCGTGGACTCGCGCACGGATCTTGCGCCGAACATGGGCAGCGACCGCGCGTGGGTCTTTAGCTGCTACGACTTTGCCGAAGGCACGCTCGAGACGCAGGTCTTTGCTTTGCGCTTCGCGAACGCCGAGAACGCGCAGAAGTTCAAGGAGGCCCACGACAACGCCAAGAAGGTCAACAAGGCCCTCGAGGCCGGCGCCGACGCCGAGGATACCACGGCTGGCGATGCTGCCGCCAAGGCCCTGGAGGGTCTGGACGTCAAGAAGGAGGTGCGTTTTGGTGTTGCTGTTGCAGCATCCGCTCGTGTGGTTGATCGCTAATGGCGTTTGTGTGATGGTTGCAGTAAATTTCCCCGACGCGCTCCCGTTGATTTGATTTTTTAGGAGATACAGAAGCGAGTCGAGTTAATCTGGACCTCGCGAATGGATTTGCATGTAGACGACGGAGACAAAACGTACTTCAGAGAAAAACAAAAATGGCGTTTTGCAAGTCCTCCCAATTGCCCATTGTCCTCGTGGCGTTTTGTACCCATTCCCAACATTCCTAATGGCTCCATCCAGGATGAGTTTCTTGTGACATGACATGCCGCGTAATCTTGATTCTATGTGCTCCCAAGTGCTTTCTGCTGTTGAAGAGGGAGCCGTTCGTGCTCGTGTACGATCGCGTCGTCGTCGAGCTGCGTTGTCGGCGGCGGCGCCTGGTTGTAGACCACAAGCCCAACGACAATGAGCGTAAAGCCCACGAAGTAGAGGCTGCTCAAGTGCTCGTTGAAGAGGTATTTGGCGGCAACGACTGCAAAAAAGTCGGACGTGAGCAGCGAGAGGTTGAACACAGCGGCGTCGCCTGTCTTCATGAACACCGACGTGAAGGTGTACATGAAGAACAGGGTCACGACATAGCCCAGAAGACACAATACGCTGCCGGTGGACCACTGGACGGACGCCAGCGTGGCTCCTTCGAACGCGTATGCTTGAAGCGAACTGATGAGGAAGCCACAGCCACCAATCATGCCGAGGAATTCGACACGGCGGTTCTTCTTCTTGACGAGATACTCTTGCCCGACGTTAGAGCACGCGTAGATGGCACTGCCAAGGAGGCAGAGGAAGTCCCCATACAGCGCCGACGCGAAAGACGACGATGCCGGCGACGCCGAGGACGTTGAGATATCGCGTAGAATGTCCGAGATGACGAGAACGCTAATGCCACCAAGGCACAGCCCCACGGCAATAAAGTGCGCGCGATCGTACTACGTGCAACGTGTGTATCATACGAGCCGTGTGAGTCTTTTTGCATCTGCCGTCAGCAACTCTTCCGGGGAGAAGCAGCGCAACAAACCTTGGCGTGGAGAAACGTGGACGACAGCAGCATGACGACAGGGATCGTAAAGCAGTCGAGCAGCATGGCGCTCGAAATGGACGTGTACTTGTACGCGCTCACGACCAAGTAGTTGCCTTCGACATCGGCGAGTGCGAGTAAGAAGTACTTCCACCACGGGATCTACATACCGAACACGAGCACGAGTGCGTGAATGCGAGGACGAGGCCAAGACTACTCCAGTTATTAGAGCCATACCTCGAGCGAGTAGTCACGCTGGCGCCGATACCGTAAGATCGGATAGATCAGATACACACACAGCAGCAAGTAGTTGCCGGCGCTTTGCGTGACGGGCGCTTGGATCTAGACAGATCATGACGGGAGTATATCAGCCTCTTACTCCCTCCGTCGCGTCTGCTCCCATCGGTGCGGCTTCCTGTTGTCACCTCATAGGACTGGTTGAGCACTTGCGTGAAGATGCCCGTGCAGGTGATGAGCACGGAGATGAATTGACCGAGCAGCAGCACGCGGTTGCGCCCGCAGAGTGCGGCTATGGATGCTCGCATCGCGGCTTTCAGTGGCAACAAATGAAGCGACACGGATCGCTTCAAAGCAAGCAAGTGAACGACCATTGGATAGCATACAGACGGGCATGGTTGGCTAAAACTTCATTTTGGTGTCCATTAATTGGACGATATTCAGAACACTCATACGCACTCGTTTTTCGGAAGCTTCGACGCCGTCGGGAATCTCACGGTGCCACGACGCTCGTCTTCTCAGTTGCCGGTCGGCTTCAGCGCATCGTTGGTGGCGCGCGCGTTAGCCGCGGTACGGCTGCTCGATCTTCTCCACGAGGCGGTCGTAGAGCTCCGACTCGACGCCGGCTTCCTTGTCGTCGAGGATGCGGCGAAGCATCGGCTTCCACTTGCGCCCGCGCGTGTTGATGAACCAGTTGTTCACCTGCTCGAGCGTGATGCCGCCGTGAACACTGAGCCAGTCCTTCTCTTCTTCCGTGGGGTACGGATGGTGGAGGTGGTCGTCAAACCACGCGCGCAGTATCGTCTTCGCGTGCTTCGACAAGTTCGTGCGCTTCTTCGGCGGCTGGCGAAGCGGACTGTCAATGGGCGACGACGGCGACAAGCGACCGGCAAAACCCATACCGGCGGCGCCACGGCTCATCACGACGGCGCGCAGCTGCTGGTACAAGCGGTGTTTCCCCCAGTCGTGGAGGCCGCCGATCGAGCGCTGGTACTTCCCGCGCGTCAGCGAGTCTTGCACCATCTCCATCGCCCCGTCGAGGTCCGTCGACGTGCTTGGACTCTCGAGCTTGTCGAGTCCGTTGATGAGTTGCTGGCGCGCCAGCCCAGTCTGCTGGAACAGCGACACCCACTGCGGGTCCGGACGGTACGGTGCCTTGCCGTGGTTGCTTGCGCCTGTCTGGGTCGGTCTCGCCTGAAGCCCCGTGTCGGCCGCCATGCCCGTCAGAAGCTGCTCCAGTGGATCAGATTCGGCGGACGGCTGCGTCGATTTCCCCTCGAGCATCGCCGAGAACGACATGACGTCTTCCTTGGCAGGAAGCTGCTGGAAACAAGGGTCAGCATAGAGGCGCTGGCGAGCGCTCTCTGCTTGCGCCTTGCTCTTCTCGAGCTTCGCAACATGCTGCTCGAGGCACTTCACTTGCGCCGCGCGAGCGTGGGCCGCGTCGGCGCCACTCGGGTTCATGCCGGATAGCACTTGCAGCAACTCGTCGCGCAGGACGTCGTCGTCGTTGGTGGACGAGGCGGCGCTCTTGCTCTTGGCCTTGCTCTCGACGGCAGGCTTCGTGGCCGTCTTCATCGCAACTGACTCAGGCTCCTGGTACTTGCGCTCGCGGCGCTTCTCGCCTGGCGTGTAGTCACAGCGATTCGGTAGAGTCATGGCGGCGAACGGTTTGACGGCAATCTGTCTTGATGGCTGAGTACTCCTCCGAGAATCGCTCGCGTGCTTGATGGAAAATTCAAGACTACTGCGGAAAGGAACTCTCACTCTCAAAGGCCTCCGTTTGAATCGACCTTCACCGCGGGGGAGATTCTGGTGGAGCGATTCCTCTCTTCTTCTGGTTCTCGTTTGTCGTGAGTCTCTTGCTTGCGGTCGACAGGGAGAGACGTAGTGAGTGTTCTCGCACTCGTTCTCTCGTTCTCTTAGACAGGGCGACGTTGATGCAAAGGGATCCATCCGAGCACAAGTCGCAGACAAGTGGACCACGTAATTCACCTCATCAGAGTGTCTATAATATATCCGGTATAAATGAGTTCTTAGTGTAGTGACATCTCACAGAAAATGGAGCTGACCGTGATGGAGTATGAGGCGCGCAGGCGGCGCTCGACCTGGTCAGACAGCGTCCTTTGCGACGTGGAGGTCAAGGCGCTCGATGAAGCGAACGGCGAATGGATTTTGTGTGCGACGTGTGCCGCCCACTTCCAGCGGTGCGCGCATGTTAGGGTGGCTAGCGATTGTATGGGGAAACGAGTGTGCTGAACTGGGTCGTTTGTAAAAGAACCGGACGAGGGCGTCGGCCGAACGACCCGCTCGGATTCAAGGTCAAGATGAACGGGCGCTTCCAGGAGGCTGCGTGGATCATGCACAAGAGCCGTGTCGTTGCGCACCGCATTGGCGTTGCGCACACACCAGCGAACAAACGAAGGCGCGTTGGCGACGCCGGCGAAGATGACCATCACGAGACTGGCGCTGATACTGACAACGCCAGCGACAATGCACCGCTCCAGGCAGGTGACGATGGTGTTTCTCTGTTGATGGATGACTTTTCGAGTACGCGTATGCTGCCACCAAATTACTCCTCTGAGTCTGGTATCCACATCCCGCTAAGTGGATGGAGGTGTCCCGGCATCGTGCCGAACGCCTTCTACCACACCCACAGCGACCTCGTCCATGCGTTTGCCAAGTTCTACGTTGGCTCGTATCGCATCAACGTTGTCCGAGATATTCGCACGGATCGGTGAGTCACTGGCCGAACCTCTGAACGTTTTGGCCTCACGAACCTGACGCGCTTGCTTTCACCGCCACTCACTCAATAGAGTCTTGCTTTTCTCTCATGAGTGCGAGAACCAAGTCGTGCACCGTGGTCGACACCTCCAGTCGCTCGCGTGCAACCAATGCCATCCAGTCTGGACTCAAAACAAGAGTTTTCGTCGCATCCTCAAGAAAATGCACCGGTACAACCAGGTTGAGGACGTGCTACGGCGAGCATGGAGGTTCGATGACTTTGATACGGACACATTTACCACTACAATTGGGAACTAACGTCTTGCCGCTTTCTCCAGTCTGAGTGCTGCAGATCTTGAGATGCTGTCACGGTTCAAGCACGCAAGTTCTTCGAATCTAAACGTCGAAGGACGCAAGCTGAAGCAGGCAGCGATTGAGGTCTTGCGCCACTACGGGACGCCACAATCGACGGCGCAGACCGTGGACGTTTTTGTTGCTGCTACCAATGCATCAGGCATAAGGTCTTCAACGAACGGATATTCTCCGCAACCCGCTCACTCGGAACCGTGCTTAAACCAAGACGTGGCCACCGGAGCGGCGTCACCAGCAGAATCGGACGTCGCACCTATGGCTGAGCCGTATCATGATGCAACCACGCAGATCCGATAAGGAAAGATGCGGCTCTAGAAGCTTCTGGGAAGATCGCATGGTCGCTAAATATACAAGCGGCTCGTCGCGGAATACTCAGCTGCTGATTCCTGTCACGGAGGGTGCGGACGAAGCGATCGCTGCGTTGATGATCAAGTCAACCTTGAATCAATCATGCATCTGACTGAAAATAGCGTCCCGTGGATGGGTGCCATCTCTCATTCGGTCGGGCCCGTCACGCTGCCAGGGTGGGATATTCAGCTCAGGACGTCAGTGGCTTCATCCCACACTAACGAAGAAGCACAACTAAAGTCGCACCTCGCGGAAACTTGACAGGAAAAATAAGAGCCGCACACCGGGGCCCGATGCCGACGTTCTTCTCGGTGTCGCTGTTGACTATCGCTGTCGTGGCCGGCATCGCGGTCGTTGGCTGGATGCGAGGTCGCTCGAACCAGTTGGAAGATGCCAGCAACAAAAAGAATGACAAGGAAGCTGTGGTGGATAACAACATTGAGATTGTTGTGGACAACGAAAAGCAGAGTCTCACAGGATCAGCCGCATCAAGTAACCGCAACGAAAGCAAGAGCGTCCAGCACACGGTTGCCAGTATTGGCAGCAGTCTCTCCAACAAGCTTTCACTTGAGCTGGTGAATCGACGGCAGTATGTCAAGGCTGTGTGCGACCGATTTGAGTCCTGGTCGTCTGGATCCCTGGAGTCGACTTCCGATGAAGACGAGGCTGCTGCCGTAAAAGCCGTTGCTGTGAATGGGCAGGACGCGGCAGCATCGGGTAACATCACAACCGGTAGGAACGGACTCTCCGCGACTGATTCAAACGTGCGATTAGCAGCTAACCGTTCGCCATGTTCATTACAGCATTTCGAACCAAGCCCAAGCCCAACAACCTCAGCTCGTTCGTGCGCCAGTGTGTTTCGAATATCGAACGCTCGGCTATCGCGGCAGGTGCGCTCCCTCGACACACCATCAGTCCACGGAGTACGTGGCTGCATACTGATAATCGCCACGATAATGTGTCGTCTCGCTGGCTTTGACCAAGTGTTTCATGACGACAGACTCAATGACGTCGAACCAATGCGAGTCACCACCCAAGTCGAGCGCAATGAATGAACGTCGAGTGCCGAGTCTTGTGGCCGCGACCGATTGCGATCCGGCAAACGATCACACTTGCGAAGACGTTGACGACGAGAGTCCAACGCATGGGGACACGGTGACGAAGCGCCCGCTGCGTCGCGTGTTGTCGGATCATGCGACACCGATCGTATTCACGCGGCCGTACGAGGCAAACAAGGCTCCAGCGCTCGCACCATTCGCAGCCATTGCGATGAAGACGTTGACCTCGAATGCACTGCCACCTGTGTGGACGCGCGTGAGTAAGTCAGAGACTTCCTCACGTGTGGAACCGCTCGCGAGCAAGGGCGACGACCTTGATCCTGAAGAACTCGAGACACCGATTGACGATGTGAAAGACCACCATTGCGACACGGAGCCTGTGGATCCTTCGGAGGAAGAAGATGAAAAACCACAACGGGTGCCAATGGTGCCTCCGCCTCGCAAAGTCAGCAACGGTGCCTCTCGCCTCCTGCAGTTCCAGCAGCTCGTGCCGTCGAACCAGGCGCGCACATCAGTTGTTGCGGAGTAGATCTCCCTCATTATCTATGAAAATCGATACTGCTTCTTTTGACGAATCAAAATGCAGTTTGGCATCGGTATTGAGAGAAATTGAAGTTGTGGGCCAAAGTAGGGCGGCAAACTCGTCATGCTTCCACACCAAAAGGGAAACAAGCGCATCGCACGACGACAACGGCGTCGCGCGTACCGCAACCAATCTCCATGGACGCGCTACGCGTCGTGTTGGGTCTTTTCTGCAAGGCGAGGCGCCTCTTCTCCGAAGAGTGCTTTGAGCGCATTGCGCTGCCTGGCGGTTTGTTGCGTCTGCTCTGCAAAATGTGGCTAAGCTTGTGGAACGAGAGCTGACTTGATGGGAAAGCAAAGATGGCGGCCAGGCATTTGTGCTGAAGAAATCTCCCGTTAAGGACCGAGGAGCAGAGAAACTATGCGACGTGAGTTCACGCGTTTTGGACCGGACATTTTGCGCGGTTTGGTGCTGACGAGCGTCTTACTCATGAAGATGGTGACGTTCGGCGTGGCCGAGTGTTTGGACCGGCAATGCTTACGATCAATCACGTTTTTCATCATGGATGCCAAGAGTGGTCGAGTTGTAGAAGAGTTGACGATGGAGTGTGGACCCTCGAATGACGACTACCCATCAAAATCCCCGAGTGACGCGCTCCGAGAGCTTACACGGAAGCACCGATTGCTTGTCCAGACGGTACGGAAACGCCAACCTAGGCATTTTTTGCCTGATCCCGATCTATACTGCTGCTGGAATCTCAATGCGCAATTGCAATAGCTGAAGCCGCTACCCCACAAAACTGCGTTTGGGGTTCGTTTGACGCTGGTTGGCGGTGAGTCGTAGACTATTTGGTCGTCCGCGTTTCTGCTCGTCCTAACACATGTACCCCCAGCTAGGATGCCATATCCATCATGGACGCCACCTTTCTTCCTCTCATCGACGCTACGCTCCACCACGAAGCAACAACAACTCCAAAATGAAAAACAGTGTGTCTCGATGCGAATCGGCCAGTTTGACTCGGCTCGAAGTATCTGCACCTTGTCGATCCGATCGGTTCAAGATCCATTACAGGAACTGACGCGAAGTCCAAGAGCCGATGCGTGTTCCCATGCAGAAGTCATCTTCGATCCAGAGTTCACACAAATTGTACGTCAGGAACGGTTACTGGGGTTTGTAATCGTCAATAACATTCTTCCTTGCTCTAGCCGGATATTGCTTCGCCAGTACCAGCTACTACAAGTAAAAACGATGTGTGCCTGTATCAAATGATCAAGACATTCGTTGTGTCGAGCAGTGTTCCGTCGATGCAGCGAACCCAGGCCGCATACAAGACACTCACTATGCCAGCAATCAGAACGTACTTCGGTCAAATGTGTGAGGAAGGGCTTTTGGAGCGACGTGGGCGACGGTAAGCGAGCGAGTAGGTTTTTGTATGTCTCTCAGGTGGATAAAACCCTTGAACGATACGTTGTGAACAGGTATTACGGTATCAAGAAGCCTGCAGCGGTCCCATGCCGGTCGGCCTCTGATGTGAGAGCAGGAGCATCGTCAAGTCGAAAATCGCTCTCTTCATCGCACCAAACACTTCTACGTGACCCGGCGATCGCGCGACTGTATCAGTCCTACCAATGGCACTGTACCCCCAGGATTCCAATCATTTCACACCGTTCGCGGGATGGAAGACCCGATGCAAATGGAGCGAGCGACCAATCTTGCGACGAGCAAGTACTCGATCAGCGGTATTCATCCACGAATCGACTGCTCGTTGCATCCTCGCAGATCATTCAGCCCAATCGACAATACAGTCCGCGATGTGAAGTCACCGTGGGTAGACCATGCCACGTAACATCGACCCCAATACTTCAAGACCCGGGAATGTTGCTTCCGCGCTGCAGCGGCGATGCACCTCAAGTCGGCGATTCCCAGTGAAGTGGCTACACTCACATAATAGTGTGTACCACATAATATATGTGCACCACTCTATTCGCGTGAGTCATTCCCGCGCAAAACTCAACAAGAAGCGGGCGATCACCAATCCAAGTCTTTACCCGTTGCAACGGCGGCGTGAGCGGACAGGCGATCGGGATGACCGACGCCGACACTACCACCCTCACACCGAACGCGGAGGAACCGAGCAGCGCGCCTCAAGTCGAAGAGGTACGAGGAATAAATTCGAGGGAAGGCGTCGTATCCGCCTTGGATCCTAACAGAGTGATCGTACACAGGGGACTTCGCGAACGGAGAAGCAACGCGAGAACGATGTGGTCTATGGTCCGATCGAAGACGAACTGTTTGGCAAGCGCATTCGCAAAAGTTTCGGATCTCGCGCGTTCTGGGGCACCGTTGTGACGTGCTACGTGGTGGGCAACGGTGTCTTCTATAAAGTGAGTTTCGACGATGGCGACGTCGATATTTTGTCCGCCGCGGACGTGCAACACGACATGACCGTGGCGAAGCGTCATGCAGACAAGGATCCGTCTGTGACGGAGCCAGAGATGGAAGCAGCTCCAGGTTCCGCGTATGTGGATGCACTTCGAACCAAGAAGTCCTCGCTCAAGCGCAGCCGAGACAGCACCGAGTCTGAAAGTTCTGATGAATCGGCGCCTCTAGGATCGTGGGAAGTGAAGCTATGGAGTCTGCGGCTGTTTGCGACCATCATGGAAGAAGGCGGATATATCCGTGTCCAAGACTTCGTATCAATGCCCCACGGTCAGCCAGGGGAGATGGAATCGACTGGAAAAGTAAAACCAGGTGACGCGCTTGTAGCCGTTCAAGGTCGCGTGGTCCACGGAATGAATCATGTGGAAGCGTGTGATGTTATCCGCCGTGCATCGCGACCGGTCACGCTTACGTTCATCCGGCCGCCAAAGAATGCCCCCTCGGATAGCGACGCCGTACAAGCTATCGTTCAAGAGATTCGAGCAAGCTCAGCAACAGCACTAAGCAAGTCTCTTAGGTCGGAACCATTCCCTAAGAAGGCGCGCGTGGAGCCACATCGACCAATTGCGATACCGACTGAATCCTCTGCAAGAATTTCAACCGCATCCGAGTCAGCCGGCGCCCATCGCGCGTCCACGCCACCACTCTCAGCTGCCGCGCCGACAGTCTCACGTGCGCGATCTCGCACACGATCTCTTGATGTTCAGTCTACCAGTAGTGTGCACTCCGCTCCACCCAATGCTTCGCTGCTTCAACTCGATCAAGTTCCTGTAGCTGCACGGGCATCTCAAGACCTGTCAGTTACTGTCTCGACATTAACTTCGTCACCAACGGAAGATGCCGCGACTTCCCAACATCAAAACACAGTTATGAGCTACCGCCAATCTGAAGTCAGACCAACAAGAACTCCGAGTCCTGGACTCTCGAGTGATGGGCGCATAGCATCTCATCTGAAACAGCAGGCCAGTGTCAACTCACATCAACCAAGAGAGGAGTCACCACAACTCCGTGACTCGGGTCATCTCCAGACCGTACTTATTCCGGCTCATCTCGCTTCACGAGCATCAGTGCCTTTGCGTTCATCCACGCCCCAAGCTGGAGGTCAGCTCGGCCCTGAGCGAAACTTCGCGCCAAGTTCGCAACACGGGGCACCTTTGCATGGTACTCACGCGGCTGGATCAAACGGTAACCAGAACGGGCGAATTCTCACAGCGCCTCGCCGTGTGGACTCGGCTGCTGGTCCCGTCTTTACTGGTTCCGAGGGACGTCATCCCTTTGAGCAGCCGGCGACAAGCATCTCTGGACCCCACAACTATCTGAGTATGAATTCGCGGAGTGGTGGTTTCCCCGAAATGAGAAGCATCGGTGTGTCGAGGCCACCGTATATCCACGCCCCATCAAATCACGTGACTCCAAATGGCCAAGTCGTACGCCATTCGTACGCAGCGTATAGGCACGATCCAGTCGTGTCATCCAACTTTCGCGCTGTCGGGAACAATCCAATTGGTCATCATCCATCGCAAGCGTCTGCGAACGGATTCCAGCCCATTCCCGTTCGCAATGGTGGTCAGTTTTTACCTGAAGATGAACGATCAAGGAACATGACACTGGGGGACTTCATGACGTACACCGCCCAGCGAGAAAGGTCAGCATTACGAGCTGCAGCAAGGCAACGACATCTAGATGACCATGAACAGTCATCGCGTTTGCAGCACTCAATGTCCAATGCTGACGAGATTTCGCCACATCCAGCTCCGCCGCCACCAACTGCAAGGGTTCCTGTTCGCCGGCAGAGCTCACCGCCGTCTGAGTCAGAGGAGGGGGCAAGCTTCCTTGGATTTGACGTCACTGGCGAGGATGAGGACGATGAGGAAGCTGGGCCGACAGGAACGTCGTTCCTATCCCTCAATCAGACCAGCTTCCTGGACGACATCCCCATCAATGTGAAGCCAAACGCTCGCAAGGCCAACAACGAGAGTGGAACGTCGTCGGTCCGAAGCAGTGCGAACTCGCGCGATCTGTCGCGGCCGCTGTATTTGGGCAAGTACAGCTTCGATGACGTTGTCGAGGTGGTCATTACGCAGCCACGGTTGTACTTGACACTGGCGCCGATGGGCCGATACGTCTCGATCTCTTCGTTCGTTCGCGGCGATTCCGGTGAGATGGGGGAGATCGAAGCCAGCGGGAAGGTGCTGGCAGGAGATGTTCTCATCGGTGTTGGATCCGTTGAGATTCCAGCGTCTATGACTCCGGGGAACGTTGCTCGCATTGTCACGTCGCAGCCACGCCCGTACTCCGTTTTCTTCATTCGTGCCACGTGGGAGATGTTAGAGTGAAAGAAATAGAACACTATGAATTCATTGAGCACTGAATCGAAACGAGCATGCGAACATGGTATTGAATCGAACGCAGGAGCAAAATCACGCAGATCCAATTCCGATAACGTGGCTGCAATCGTGATGGATATTCGTAGTTTGTTGGCTTCGCACACCTAGCCAATCGACTGGCAAGCATGAACTCGCTGAAGCGGTTCGCGGGTCTCGCTTAGAAGATGTTGTCGTACTTCTCCATTGCGCCGGAAACGGCATCAACGACACTACAAAGCATACGAATCCGTTAACGGCTTGGAACAAGAATCTCGCATTGTGCTGCATCCGTAGGACTACATACCGTCGCTCATTCATGACGTACACCGAGCGGAACGCGCGCGACTCGTCGAATCGCTGTATTGTGCGCACGCGGCGCGACGTGTCGAGGACCGTGAGCGTTTCCACAAGCACCGGTTGGCCTGTGCGCTTTGAAGTTGCAGTCGTTACGATCACGTTCAGTCCGAGCTCCTGCATCGTAATCTCCGTGTTGCGCAGCGTCGGGTCGTCCGACTCGATCTTGAAAATGCCGTCCGCCACGGGCTTTATCCAAAAGTGCTGCGTGGAAGTGAGACCGCTGATGGTCGTGCGGGACTGGCGCTGGCTCCAAACGCCTTCGTCGTCTCGGAACGCAAGGTCCGTCGAGCACACTTGGCTGCCCTCCTCGGCAGTCGGCACGGTCGTGAGCTCACCGTTCCATCGCCCCTCGAGCGCCGGCAAGACATGAAACGTCGAGCCGTTCACGCGCACCGACATCTGGCTGAAAAACGTGCGCCCCGTGGTCTTCTTT
>JAADXQ010000159.1:0-24560 GCA_023337915.1 Pythium angustatum | reverse complement strand
AGCGATCTGACGGCGGGCGGCAGTGAGGTCGTGAGTCAGACGACTGAAGCGCACCCGTCGATCCCAACGAAGAAGAAGCGTACCATCGAAGGCGCGCCGACCAACGAAGCTGAACGCCACACAAGTGACGTCGTGACGCGCACAAGTGAGTGCCCAGCACCCTCACTCAGCAGCAAGCCACAATTTCACGGATCGGTTCATTCCCATCTTTACTTTTACTTTAATACACGTATTCCATTCGCCGTTGCCGTTGGCACAGTCAATCGGCAGCAGACCGCCGGATTTGGATAGACCCCTGCAGTACAAAACCCGGTACTTTACCGGTCTACAAAAGCCGATAAGTGTGCGGTGGGAGCGGCAAACGTCAGACATGCTCGAAAAAGAACATCCAATGCAGATCACCTCCAAGTCTAAGGAAGAAACCGAACGCATCCAACCTGGAGTTGGCGTCCAGCTGTTGGTGGCTAGGTCAGAATTTACGTCTGCGTGTGGGCTCTGTTGGTGCTCTACGTTTCGGCTTATGCTTTGGGTTTAGGAGCCCCGGTGGACGGTGTGGGGTTCCAGTACACGAGGTACCCGCAATATTTATTAACTGCGCAAACGCTTTGGAAGCAGCAAGCCGCGCTGTCCTCGTGGCACTCACAGGACGCCCTCACAGGTAGGACGCCCTCGCCCTGTGGCGAGGGCGTCCTGTCCCTGGCACCGCCAAATACTCGTCCCTGACACTCGCACTTTGATACACTAGATCGCACGTGCATCAGGCAATGCAGCTCCTGATGCGACGCTGGGCACGGAGCCGTCGGGACGGCGTTCGCCACCGCCGTCAAGGACAGGCAAATTTACGCGTGGGTACTCCGCCACAACTTCGCGAATGCGAAGGAGCGCAAGCCCGCGCCCACGAACGAGAGCTGCAGCCCCAGCAGCAGCGCGGCTATGTCCCGCCGCGAAACGATGATCACGACGTGGAGATGCCGACTGTCGCAGCTATTCTGTGCTCTATCAGCAACAACCGTACATGAAAGAGATACGAACACACGTTGAAGTGCGAACCGTGTACAAGCTCGTTGTAGTCTACGCAGCAATTCAACCGCAACTTGGCCGAGTGAGCCATTCTATAGACAGTACCAGCCATTGTCAGTCATCTCGCCCTTGAGTAGTCAATCAAACCCTGAAACCTATAGTGGTCCTACGAAAAGACATGGATCATGTCGCTCATGTACAGTAGTAGCGATCTTTCGCAGCGGCAGCATTGGGTGTGGTGCTGGCAAAACGCGGTGCTGGTAAAACAAGGCTCGACCTGAGCACTGGGGATAACCAGAACCGAGTGTTCTTACCAATTTCGTTATGAGGATGATGTTTCGTCCATTGCGTCTCTCGCCGTTCCGGCTCGGATACGGCTGGGGTACCCAGGTGAATGCTAGACGTGATGATATCGTGATACTTGCAGATTGATACCGGTTAATATCCACATATTCCGGTTCTAGAAGGAACCAGATGGTTGCCCAGAGATGGGTTACAGAGAGGGCATTTGTTGGCATCGAGACTGTGCGTGTGCGTGCGCGAAAGATGGAAGAAGCTGTGTGGAGAGAGCGAGTCGGTGGGGGCGTAGAGCACGTCAGGTAGTGGACACTGTTTGAGGAGGCGTATTACTGGTGCATTGGCGCAGTGGCGTTGTGTGGGTTGTTTGCTGCGTAGGAAAGATGAAGCTAGAAGGTGGGAAGTGGGTGGAGCAGCACTTCGTGTGGTCGACAGAGCGCATGCTATACGCGAGTTGCGCACGCGCTAGTGGTGGAAGATGTCGAGAGACAGAGTGCGCACCATGATCGCATAGTGAGAGTGTGGGTGGAACGGTTGCGGTCGTGCGGCATCTACAATTTGAGTGGGTGGCGGTTTGTCGTTGTGTGGCGTGAGCGTGGGAGGCTCAGTGTCGATTGTGAGCGGCAGCGAGTGTGCGTCGTCGACGAGCACGAGCAGCGGCGATGTGGTATTGAGTTCGCTGTTGCAGTGGGCGGTGGCGTGAGTGGTTCGCTGTCTGTGGGCAGCGGCGCGGCTTCTGGCGGTGTATCGGGCTCGGTGTCAGTGGTGAACGGTGCGTCTGTCGACGGTTCGAGCGGTGCAGTGGATGTGTCGGTGGGTACAAGCGTTGGTGAACGAGGAGGATTGTTGTCTCTTGCGTGTGGGGTGAGTGGCAGTACTTCTGTCGGCGGCGGTGTGAGCATGGGCGGCGGTGCGTCAAGCGAAGCACACGAGGGTGTGGGCTATGGATAGCAGGGTACGTTTGTGTAGGAGAAAAGAAGCGTGGATTAGCAGCGATGGCACTGGGGAAGTTAGCGCAAGCAACTGAGATGATTTGGTAAGTGAGTACGGATCGTGTTTTAGTGTGCTGGCGGACAGTCATAATGTTCAATGAGAAGAAGTTGCGCGTTGGAAGTTGCGAATTGTGGTATCGGATAGGCGCTTAAGACGGAGGTCCTCGAGAAGAACATCCGGTTGCGGCGAGAAGTAGTCGAAATCTTCTGGAGCCGGGCGATTGCCGATCCAGAAGAGACCATGTCTCGTCGTCAGCCGCGAGAGTGCTACGTATAGTGCGTGGGGGTCGACGTTCTTGAAATGCGGCGGACGCAAATCTGTGACTGCTATTGCCTGCCGAGTCTCTCCTTGTATGCCGTGAACTGTCGTGCCAAAGGCTGGAACGAGAGGAAAACCTTTAATCGAAAGAGCTGGCCCTTGGACTTTAATAGTGGCTGTCGCTTGTAGCACGGGCATGACTGAACTTGGCCAACAAGCGGGGAGCAGTGAAAGCCGGTCGAATGAAGGAGGATTTCGTAAGTTGACGTAAATATTGGTCGGGGATGCAGAGGCTAGCCACGTTCCGTTCTGCTGTCGTGTGTGCGTGGTGTCGGGGGACGAGTCAATGTGGTGAATGATTGCGGAAGCGCCGTTGACGACTCCTTTGCTGACGAACTGGTTGGTTTTGATGCGCACAGGCATTCCTGGCAGCACAATTTGGTTCAGATCAATAACTTGGAGTCTGAAATGAAAGCTCGTACCGATGTAGACGTGAAGAAATAGCGGGATGTGCCCAGTCTTGTTGTCGGGGAACGCACGGATGACAGCAAACTCCTGCAGTGAAACGGGGCGCGAGAGACGTGCCGGGACAACAAAGACCTTCCGTTCAGGTTGTAGCAAGCGCACTGCTGTTTCGATGGCCGTCGTGTTTATCCTTGTTCTGGTCGCATTGTCCGCAGACACAGTTTCAATGAGGCCCGAGTATGCGAGAGAGGCATCCACTTCTGGCAACGACTCTATGTACGTTCGGATTGCTGGATTCCACGATCCCAACCGGCCGCTGGAGAGCCAAGTGCCCCATTCAGGGTCTTCTGTGAAGCGCATGTTGTCGGTGAGATATACGACCTTGTCGATGTCGTGATACAAGACGCGACCCACGTCCTCCGCCGTGGAAAGTGTGTACTTGGTGCAGTTTGTCCTGTAAAGCGGAGCGCCTTTAACTGCCCCAAGTTGGCAGTGATCGAACATGAGGACGGGGAGGAGCCCGCCGTAGGGCTCGTCTCGATTTTCTTTCAGGTAGCCGAGCGATTCTTCCCAGAGACCAAGGAAGGTCAAGTTGATCATCGAGACTTCGTCAGCAATAACACAAAGCGTAGGAGCCCAGGCGCGGAGCATGTCGTCTTTTGGTTTTTCGACGTGCTTTGATACTTTTTGGGGGTTGAGGCCGAGTCCAACCGAGCTGTGCATTGTGCTGCCGTTCAGAGCTGCTGCTGCGATTCCTGTGGACGCAACGACGCGCACGGCTTCTTCGCAACCCCATGCAGAAGCAATAGCTCTCACCGCAGCCACAATCCGAGATTTTCCAGTGCCGCCTGCTCCTGTGATAATGATGGGTGATTTGTTGAAGACACAGCGAAGACCGAGCGGGATGTCTAACCCGGTGAGCAACGAGATCAATGGAGTAGCAATAAGCGCGAACGCCACGTGTTGCTTCGTGTTCAGATTGAAGTAGCGAGAGACGGTGCCAATGGATGCGAGCGGCTCAATGGAGGATGTGAGAGATCGAGGATCACCATCGCTGCTCGCGAGAATGGCTGTAGAGAACGCTTCAATGGTGACTGCGGGCAAGGGATCTTGGACGGAGAATATTTCAGTTACGCGAGCTCGTTCAGACTCAGCGAGAGATAGAGACTCGAGGATACGAGCTTTTGAAATCGAGACGGAACTTACAGTGAAAGTGGCTGTCTGATCAGGCGGTAGTGCAGAAGAAGCAATCGAGTGTTCGAGAAGATGCAACAGCGCGTCTGGGTGTGTGTCCTGATCGCTATGCTGCCCGTCGAAGTGAGCAGCTTCGTCGTCGTTGTCGTCTAAATAGAGCTCCGCTGGGACGAGCGAGTACGAGTTTCCAACCCGAGTGGCAACAGTAGATCTCGTCGTGTGTTCCGCAACAGCTTCGTCGTCACAGATATTGTCGTCATCGCTGCTGTCGCTGTCGTCACGTACACGCTCGCGATACGTTTTGGCCGCGGCTAAACCGATGTAATATTGTTGATGGTGTTCAAAGAACCGAGCGACGGTCGGGACGCTGGCGAAAGCTTGCCGGGTAAACGTAGCCTTCGCAGAACCTTGTGCGTCTAGCAGGGAGTTGACTTCCCAATTTGCCGGGCGGGGCGCAAGCGACCCTTCGACAAGTTGCACCAAGGTAAGCACTCAAGGCTCCCGGAAGTGAGCCCTGGAGAGTGCCTGAAAGGTCGCCGGCAGGCGATTCACTTGGCATTTGTATGGTGGCGGTTGCGAAACTGCCGCCCACGGGCGTCGGGCCCCCCGACATGAACATGGGAGCCCCTGCGGTGGCCCCACCGAAGATGACGGCGAAGGCGCAAGGTCAGGGTCTGGAGAGGAGCCAGCCGGTCAGACCTACGTCCAACGACGGCATGCGCTCGGGCGAGCGGAAACGGCCCCCACGCACGAAGGAACAGCGAGCAGCAGGGAGGCAACGTCGGCGGGAGCGCGAAAAGGCCCAGCAAGTTGATCGCAGCTCTGCTGCGGCCCACCTCACGGAGCAACAAGGTCCACGCCCGAAAGCCCCTTGGGATCGTGCGGCCGCGACGCAGGGCGTCAAGAACGGTGTGACGGCGCCACCTGGGCCAACTAAGTCCCCATGGGACCGCGCAGCGGCTACGAAGCGGCTGATCGACGGCCTCGCGGGGAAAACAACAGTCTCACCACGCGAGTACCCGGACGAGACGTTGTACGCCGCGGAGTACGCCTGCGCTCGCACGCCGACCAACACCGTTGCAAACGGCAAGAAAAGAGAAATGACCGTGTTGCAGCAAGAAACTCTGTTTTTGTGGCGCACCGGAGTGCTCAAGCTCGAACACCCACCATTGTTCATTGAGGCGACATTCACGCTCAGGGAGAGAGGAAGGTTGTGGGACATCCACCGCAACCACCTGATGCCGCGGTTGTACGTGCGCACTAAGGCCGGATTCTGGACCAAAAGCGCCACGACCAAATTCGGAATGTTTGTCACGCTGCTTGGCATGAACGACGCTGCGGAGATCAAGGACCCGGCGGCAGTGGCACTGGTGTTCGGAGCGCACTCGATCCGTTGGGCGCCCGATTCTGCACGACTGGAGCTCTTGTACGTACGGCCGGAGGAACGAGACGCGCTACACGGCAAGACAGTGAATCTGCCAGGAGGCCAGGTGACGCTGGTGGCAACCGACGCCTTTACCGAAGAAGATCCACTGGTCGGCTTCGACGAAGGAGCCAAGTCCGTGCTGTTTGAGATGCGGTTGCTAGGCGGCGAGGAGCTCAGCTTCGCCCAAGCACTGGCTATCGGAGAAGAGGTGAGCGACGGCGTCGGGATTTTGAGACTGGTGCCGACGGCAGCCTCGGGTCGACGCAAAGCGGAGGAATTCGCGTGGGTCTACACATTCCAGAGCACGGCCGGGCCTCCATCGATGGTGACAGTCAGAGAGCTTCACGTTCGACTGGGCGAGTCGACGTACACATTTCAAGTGCACCAACCCAGACTGGCGGACTTCCCGGCTTGCACGATGTGTCTGCATGACTGGCATCGGACGACCAAGTGTCCGCTGGCTGCACCGACAGACGAAGCTGACACGGCTAGGCGCGAGAAGCGTGAGCCAAGGGTGCGCAGCATCACGGTCGCACAGCCTGAGGCGGTTCCAGCCGACGCTAAGCCAGTCACACGGGCGGAGTGGGCAGCCCACCTGAGCCGGTCATTCGTCCGATTAGAGCCGGACCTTCTGAAAGCGCGCACGGCGGAGGCTGCGGCGGTAGCCTCGGCAACGACAACCGAAGCGGACCTGGCGAAGGCAGTCGCTCACAAAGAGCAAGTCTTACGCGAGGCCGCACCTTTTCTGGTGGCTACTGAGGCGGAACCCACGTCAGCATCTCCCACGAAAGCGACAGTGGCACAGGCGCATGCGGGATCGGCAAAGCAGCGGAAAAAGAACGCTCGGCGTCAGGCGGCGGAGGAAGCTGCAGCAAAGGCGCTGGCGACTGCAGCAGTGGCAGAGCAAGCACGAGCGGCAGCAACGAAGGCGCAAACTGAGGCGGAAGAGGCAAGACGGGAGGAGGAAATACGTCAGGCGGAGGTTGATGCAGTGGAGGCTCAAGCGGCCTACGATATCGCCATGGCAGCAGCCACGAAGACCGCCGCGGCTCAGGCCCAGGCCGCAGCGGAGTTGCAGGCGCGAGCTGAGGCAGTCGCATCCCTTCGCAAGAAGGCCGAAGCAGCAGCCAGCATCAGTGCCGCGGGTGTGGCATCGACTGGGCCATCAGCGACTGAGGCGAACGACATGGACATGGACGGTGGGTCGAGGGACGCGCCAGAGCCACTGGGCAAGACGTCGACGATCGCTGCGCCACCAACGGGCTCTGGCGGGACCCCGACACCGAGTAAAGCGACTGGAGCCTCGGCGGAGCAGCCAGATGGGATACGTCAGGCCATCACGGAGGCGGAGCGGGCGGTCCACGCGCGGGAGGTGGCGGAACAGGTAGCACGAGCATTGACAGAAGCAGCAGTGGCGGCAGCGGTGGCAGCCGCCGAGGCGGCACAAGCGAAAGCCACTGTCGATGCGGCGGCTGCGGCTCCGACCTCACCGTCAGAGGGCTGCGGTGGAGCCTCTGAGGATGATGGCGACTGGACTTGGCCAGACGAGGGGGACGCGGACATGCAGCAGGCCGGACCAGAGCTCGCGGATCGGAGTGGAGGGACCGGCAAACGGAGCCGAGTGGACACATGCGACGACACTTCTGGTACATTCCCCGCAACGGAGCAGCCGTTGCCGCGACAAGCCAGGGCGAACACGGCGCACGAGTGTGTTGGATCTCTGCCCTTGGAGAAGGCGGTAGAAGGCACGACGAAGGACCCGGCGGACCTGAGGAAGCCGAACGCGTTGGACACCGACAGCGTGGAAGTCGTGTCCCTGGAAGGGGAGACCATCATTCCCGATCGGCCCGTCGCTGATACATCCAGCGCAACAGCCGCAATCGGTGACAGCGGTGCGTCGTCATTGCACTCTGGGGAGAAACCGGGCCACAAGGGCAAGCGAAACCGGGCCGAGACGATCGGCGACCCGGCCCGTGGAACCAAGCCGACGCGCCAGCCTCCAAACCGGCAAGCCCGATCCAACACGGCCCATCGGCACGTGGTCCACGCGGGCAAACCCAAGCATCAACTGTCCGTTGCCGACTTCTTGGAGATGGTGCGAGACCCAGGCGCGCTAGGGCTCGAGGATGAAGGCTGTGGTGCTCAGGGAGACGACGACGACGACGACGAATCTTCGGTCGACGCGGAGGACAGCGCCACGGAGGGGGACTCCGACGGGGAGGTCGAGATAGTGGGGGTGATCCCGGCGGGAGACGACCTCGCTCGCATCCGGTTCGACGTGCTCAAGGAGCGGTGCGAGCTTCGCGAAGTACAAACGCCGGCTCAAGGCTCGTGCCTGCAGGCGTCGATCTACGTCACGAAAGCATCGAGCTGTGGAGCGGAAGTGACCATGGTCACGCGCGGCGTACTCGACGACGTGCAAACCATCCGGAAAGACGTCGCTGAGCACGGCATATCCGAGTTCGACCATCTCATCGAGACCAAGTCAATCTCGCTTACGACTGCGAGCATCTTGTTGCTGGACACGCCTGAGATAGACGAACTGACGACTATCCGGATCAAGGAACATCTCCAAGAAGACAGCATGCAGGATTGTGCTAACGTGGTCGGCTACGAATACTGGGGCAGCAGCATCCACATCATTTTCACAGCGCATTGGAGCCGAGAAACGGTGTACGTGTTCGACGTGTTCCCAGAACCGGCGGAGTACCAGGTTTGCTGCAGACGATTCACCTACATCGCGGCCACCGACTCAGTCATCGAAGTTGGGCTATCGATCTCTGACTTCGAAGCCGAACTACAGTCTACAAAGCCAACCAAGTCATCCCCATGATGTTGGTACTACATCAACGACGGTCCTCCGACGGGGGCAACCAAAGCCACTTTACCGCGTTGCGACTCGAGCAGAAGTGGTACCGCCAGTGGGCACGGACTACTGCAATGTTGCGCCAGATGGCAGTGCGTCGCGCCAATGTCATGCACACGATCCTCGATAACCCGACGTCGCCGCCGCGGCCCATCGCGAAGCACGACATGTCGCCTGCGACCCAGAACTCCGGTTCGGAATACGTTCCAAGCGCGCCTGCGGCTGAGACCACCAGCAACAACCGACAGCCACCAGCGCCTGGTACTGTCAACCGCAGACAGCAGCAACTCACGTCGTGGATACGACCGATTGAGGCTGAGGATGTCAACGCTATTGCCGACCATGTATCGCCGTTCTTCAGCTCAAGGTCCAGCTGGAGCCAAGCACTGTCTGCAGTAGTGAGCGACGCGCCCACGCCGCTGACCACGGAGCAGCAGGACGCTCTTCGTTCACAGCTCAAGCACTTCGACGGCCCTCCTCCGGGCGAAGCACGGGGGCTGCTTACCACAGCACAGAGTCTCAATCAACTCCAGCTGGACGACTGGAAGCGGGAGCTAGGTGACGATGACGCCGCCGTGCAGGCACTTGTCCACGACTGTGACACTCTGACGACGGTCTGTGTCGCCTTGCAACATGACGCCGCGGCCCTCCTACCTCTTCTCTGGCGACTGCCGTACGTGCTCATCTTCCTAGCTACGCTGAGCGACAAGATCCTGACCAACATCGGCCGTGCGATCGGCAGTATGGGGCGGCTTCAATGCCTCGACCGGATCGCCCGGTTGCCGATACTGCCCGCGGACGTCACTAAATACTGCAATGAATGGCTTGCGGCCATCAACGCGGTGCACCATGTGGACGGACGCTTTCGGCTTGCGGAAGACGACGCTCGCTGGCAACGCCTGCGCCGGAAGTGCCCACGCCTTGAACTGCCACGCCTGCCGAGCAGAATATTCATGCATGCCCGGCCGGACGACTGGCACCGCTTACTTGCGGTACTTGCAGCAGCTCTCACCGCCGCAGCTCGCCGATGGCCTGCTAGTGTGGCTGGCACACTCGGAGCGCACTCTGCACTTGATGGGTGCGGCAGCTGCGGACCTCGCGCTTGGCAATCTGACCGCGCTCCGCCGCCTCGTTCCCGACGATCCGCCCGACGACCGCCACGACCAAGGTACTGTGGATCCCACCGCTCGACTCGTGTCGACCGCTACGGCGATCGCAACGGGTGGAGCGGATCGCTCCTAAGGGCGCCTTCAAGGCGCCGGCCCCGCCGCAGACTGCGAGCGGCAGGGCAGCTAACCGGACCTCGAACCCACGCGGTCAGAGATCTGGTTCAGTCTTAGCAGCAGCGTCTCGACGCAACATTTGTGTTGTCGGGACGCCCGAGGAGTCCGGGATGAGAATGGGTGGGCAGATCAAAATCACAAACTACTACGCCCCCTTGTCGCAAGAAGAAGCTCGAATGGAGGCACAGGACGCGTTTGACAAGATTAAGGTGGGAGACCTCCAACGTGCCGGCGACCAGGCCGTTAGCACGACTTTCTCGACAGAGTCTCCTCCTATAGAACGCCGATCGACCTCACACCAGAAGCACCAGAAGCGGCGCGCTCAGGGGCGGCGTCCTCCAGAGCGAGCGATACGATGCCTCACGTTACTTACTCAGAACGTTCGCGGCTTGGCGAAGACTGAGAAGAACATCCAGACGTGGCTCGCGAGCTTCCGCCGCAAGCGCAAGGAACGTCAGGTCGATGTCGTCTTTCTACAAGAAACCCGGGCGCACAAGATTTGGGCACGGAAGCTCACGGAAGCTCATGCACGGTCGTGGGGCGATGAACCATCGCGAAGGCCTGCGCCGATGTCCTTCTGGCAAAATCCACTGCGACCGTCGGGTGGGGTGGCTATCCTTCTGCACCCGCACTCAGCGATTACGAACGTACGGCCGAAGTGGGAGGCAGCATGGTGCTCCAACTTTATGGCCGTCGAAGGCGAGTACGAAGGCAGCTCGATCACATTGGTCAACATTTATGGCTCTAGCTCGTCTAAACAGGAACGGGATCTTCTCTTCCAACGCATTGAAAATTTGGGCAGGCCGGAGGGGCTGGTGGTCATGGGTGGTGACTTCAACTGCGTACTTGATCGGGAACTCGACCGCAGTCGGACGGCGGGGGCGCCGGACACGGGTCAGCTGCAGTCATTGCTGGACGCGTGGCGACTCGCAGACGCCACCACCGAGTACCAGTTGGCGATCTCGTCGGAAGCGGACAAGCGACGCTTTCATGCCGAGCACCACACGTACAGGTACCGGTCTGGGGCCACGGGCATCGCGTCCAGCAGACTAGATCGTGTGTACGTCTCTACCCACTGTCTCAACCGCTTGCACTCGCTCCAGGTATCCACTCCGCTCAACCACAGTGACCACAACGCCGTGTGGATGACGCTGACGGAGCCAACGCCGCCACCGCCCTCCAAGACGAAGGCAGGTCGGCGTTGTCTCCGGTACCCGCTACCGCCCGAATCACTGGAGCTGGTTGGTCGGATTGCGGCAGAGCATCTCGGTCGTTACAACGGACGCCTCTCCTCTATGACAGTGGAAGACAGTGCGCGCGAGTGGGATAGCTCGAAGACTGTGATCCGGACATGCACGCTCACTGGGCTCAGGGAGCTACGCAAGAAGATCGTTCGCGCGTATCGGCAGCGGCGGCACCGCTTGAAGGCTCAACTACGCAGCGCTGAAGCTGACATCGGTCGGGTTTTTCCCACAGTGTCCAGTATCACGGAGGCAATGGCAGCGTTGACCATCGATAGGCAGGCCAGATGGCAGCGCATTCGAGACGAACTCATCGGGCAGGCCGAGGGGCGAGCTCTACGGCAGCGTCAGCGGACGTACGCGACGCACGCGGGGACTGGGTCGGACGCCACGCGAGCTTTCCTACGCCGCATCCAGACCAAGTTCCAACGACGACCGCAGGCTCGCCTGACGCCTGTGCCGGGGCGCTCTCGTGACCCTGCTCGACGGCTGGCAGAAGACTGGGCGGAGATAACCCAGCGCGGACCGATGGACGCACGGAAGCAGGACGCGTACTTCGCAACGCTTCCGCCCCCGCGGGCGTTAGTCATGGCGGCGCCACTCCTCCTGCCTTTCACCGAAGCCGAAGTCGCCGAGGCCATCGCAGCGTGCCCCCGCGGCAAAGCAAGTGAACCCGATGGGCTGCCGAACGACTGGTACCGCGACCAGGCGGAGCAGTTGATTCCGACACTCACACGTCTCTTCAATCAGTGGTTCACGACGGGCCTGCTCCCACCGAGTTTCAGTGGAGCGACGGTATTCTGCATCCCCAAAAAGCCCCATCCGGCGACTGGGTTGGACTATCGCCCGATCGCGCTCTTGAATACCGACTACAAGATTTTCTCGCGCCTCCTCCTGACCCGCATCAAGGGCCAGCTCGACAGAGTGGTCGCGCCGACCCAGTTCGGGTTCGTCCCGAATCGACAGGTCCACGACGCGTTGGACGTCTGGGCGGCTATCGCGCATCGCGTGGACGCTGGTGACGTGCCGGAGACGGCGACCGCCATTCTTCTGGATTTCGCGAAGGCCTACGACACGGTCGATCGCCGCTTCCTATCCCTGGCGTTGCGGCGGCTGGGGTTTCCTGAAGTCATGATCAAGGCAGTCGAGGCCATGCACTTGGGCACCACGGCAGCCTACTTGGCAGAGGACAGGATCTCTGACAGCCACGCCATTCTCAACGGGATCCGACAGGGATGCCCGTTGGCGCCGGTGCTCTTCATTCTCGCGGTCGACACCCTCTACACCCAGCTGGCAGCGGCGTCCGGATTGCACGGCATCCCGCTCTCGGACTCGGTCACGATCACGGCGGCGGGGTTCGCCGACGACACGACGGTTTATATGCGCGCCCCGCACGAGGCTCTGACGCTGCGCGCCGAACTTGACGCGTTTGCCACGGTCTCTGGGCTGGGGGTGAACGTGGACAAGTGTGTGGCAGTCGCGCTGTCCAAAAAGGGGTGGGCGAGTGACGTCGGCGATATTGGCTTCCCGAAGCTCCCCCGCGATCAGATGGCACGGGCTCTGGGCGCTCAAGTGTCCAGTGCGCTCAACACGGAGCTGGTGTGGGACCTTACGATCAAGCAGTTGCGCACGCGGCTGGTGCTGGCCCAAGTCAAGACGACGGACGTCCTCCAACGTGCCCAAGTCGCCCAAGCCATCATCACCCCCAAGCTGTTGTATGTCGGGCGGCACGCGTGGCCCAATGCTACGCGGATCCGTCAGCTCCAGAAGCTCACCAACAATTACGTCTGGCACGGGCGCTTCGATCTCGATGTCAGTGGGAGAGCGTGGATGAATCACGACACGGCCACGCTGCCGCGCAAAGAGGGAGGCATCGCGTTACCGGACCTTGCGAGCGAGTTCTTACAACTGGCGACGAGCACACACGTTCGGTGGGGGGAACACGCAACGGGGTTGCGAGCGGACGTAGGCCGCATTCTCAGCGGTGGCAACACACGATCGCGCCCAACGCGCCAAACGCCCGGCGGCCCGACTCTGCGGGCGACACTCGCAGCGACCGGGGCGGCAATAGCAGCAGCACTGTCTGCTCAACCGCGCCGGGACGACGAGCTGGAGATGGGCCGGGCTCTGCTCCAAACGGTCGGCCGTCGCACCCGGGAGACTAGGTGGTGGCGAGGAGGCTGGCTCTTTGCAGACTACGCGGACAAAGCGGTTCCGCTCCTCGCGCTGCGGCGAAAGCAGCGGGATTCCCACGGCAGCTTTAATTTCCACGGCCTCATGGGCGCGCGGATCTGCGGCGATGATGTTCTCCTGGACCATGCTGGTCGACCGGTCAGGGCCTCGGATTTTCCGGCGCTCGTCCGACCCACGGATCGCGTTGGCGACATTCTCGAAGTACAGTGGGTGACGACGGGGCGGGCCAGATTTCGCTGCCGCACGATTCCCTTCCCACTCCCGCCGCTCGCGGCCCGGAGTTTTCGTCGCCTGTGCGACACGATAGTGTACAACTACCCAGCTGTACTGCTTCCACACGACCCGTCGGACGTCGTCCGCGTCCAGCCAGCGACGATTGACTCGTGGCGGCTGCAACGAGGCGAGCACGCTGGCTACGAACTGGTGTGGGAACCGACCGCCAAGATCAGGATCCCATTGGGACCGGTCAAGACGATCAAGGACGTCACCAAACACGTACGGCACGTGCTCAACGACCCAACCGCCCGGGCGCTCGATCACGACTGGCTTTGCCCGGTCAGGACGATCTGGCACCCGCGCGCGGCCACGCTCACCAAAACGCTTGCCAAGAAGCACATCCGAGCGGCGAAGACGCGACGGGGACGACGCGAGACCATGGCGCGCGGACGGCAGCTGACGGAGGAGGACGAGCTCATCGGCACCGCCCAAGCGCAGCGCCCATGGAAGCAAATCGACCAGTACCAAGCAACGACCTCTTCCCAACGCCTGGGGCTGCGTCGCCTAAAAGGCAACAGAGTCTCCGCATGGGATCGCCTGCACAACCAACGCGGGTGTCCGCACTGCCCAGACGACCCGACCGGCGGCTCCGTCTCGCACATCTACCGCCGATGCCCAGCGGCAGCGGCGCTGTGGTCTGTGCTCCACGATGGCTGGCAGGCGCTGGGCATATGGCCGGCGGGACCGTCCGGCGATGAACAACGCGTCCAGGCGGCTTTCGACCTGCAGTTGCCGCGGTTCCCGGCCACGTTGTGGAAGCTTCCCGATCTACACGGCATCCCGGCCACGGACGCGGAACAGACGGAGCACATGCACAGCACGCTCCAAACGGCGTGGCAGCAGCAAGTTCTGGTCACGTACGCCGCCATAGGTAAATGGCGGCACAACATCGAGGACGGCGAGCAGCAATGGACCACGCCGACCGCCAAAGCTTACCTACTGGGCGCCTTGCGCTCTTCTCTTCGCGGCCTCTTAGACCGACTCCCACGCGATGGACGGCTGCGCGATCCGCGGCGGCAATTGTTGGCAAAAGTGGCGGCCGGCTTCAATGCGGACGGCCTCACCCCCGAATCCACTGACGGACCCAGGCACCGGCCCCAACGCTCCATCCTGTTCTTTGATGGCGGTTCACGCGGAAACCCGGGCCCCGGCGGGGCCGGCGCAGTCCTCGTGACGATGGACGTTGACGCCACGCACCCGCGCGTGGTCTGGAGCGCGTGCATGGCGTACCAACGCCAGGACACGACGAACAACCAAGCGGAGTACCTCGGCGCCATTGCAGGCCTCCGCGAGGCCAAAGCGCGCGGGCTCCGTCCCGATGTGGTAGGCGACAGCGCTCTCATTCTCGGGCAACTCCAACACTACCGACCACCACGCAACAAGAAACTACGACCTCTGTACAGTGAGGCCCGGCGGCTTGCTGACGACGTCCAAGTGGACGTTTGGCAGCACCACCTGCGTGCCTACAACAAGATGGCGGACGCGGCGGCGAATGTCGCTATGGACACCTGCGCCAGCGTCCAGGTCTCGCACCCCAGCGACCGGCCCCACACGGCCACAATCGACGGCCTACTGCTGTCGGACTTTCACGAATGGCACACTCGCCATATCCTGCGCACGGCGCAGGACTAATTGAGGAAGACCCTCGGCTATAGGAATCGTTAATTGTACTCTAATAGACCTCAGTTACAAGTCAAGTCAAGTCTAGCAGGGAGTTCACATCACGGTACGGATGGTACAACAGCAGTGCAACTCGATAGTAGAGTTCCGTTTGCGCTTCGTAATCTTCAGTACCAAGCCGCGAAGCATCCGGAAGTCGCGGCCCAATGATTTTCGGAACGTTTGGGTATAGGAAGTGGCGGAAGCCGTGAGTTCGGACGTGATCGCGTAGCTCTGAGGATCTAGCGGAGACAAACGAGCAGGTATGCTGCAACCCCACAACTGGTGGCCCGGTCCTTTCGAACCACGAGCAAAACTCGTACCAACTGTAGCTTTCCAAACATCGTGGCCGAGTCAAGTACTTGCCAATCGAGGTTTCAGTGTACAGATTGTCACCTCTTGCGATCACCTTTGCCTCAACAGAGGCGCCATTGAGAATGTTGATGCCTTCCACAAGAATGAGCCGAGTGAAGTTGCAGCTAATTGTCACAGCCTCTCCTTCCATCATGATGGTTGTAGCCAGGGGCCCGCCCATTTCCATTGTCCCGGAGTTCGCGCGAGCGAGAGACATCAAGCGTCCGATCCCTAGTCCGTACTCTGTCGACGATAGACCTGGCTCGCGCGCGATACGATTCTTGTAGCACAACTCGACGACGGCGGCGTTGTCAACGACAATTTGTCTCTTCGTTGTGTACTGGAGAGCGTATCTCGTAGTCTGTAGCCCTTGCCCAGACCACAGCAGTCGGGCGTCCATGTTGAAGTGGAGAATTCGGGTCCAGAGTTCGATGAACTGGTTGAGCCATTGGTTTCCAAATCGCCTTTTCAGCAGCAGCACATCCTTTCCGTTGAATCCAGCTTGCTGAACGAGTTTTCGAAAGAACTTGTATCTGCATTTCGTGCCGACGCGCCCTTTGATACACGACGAAGCGTGTGTGAACGCGTGGACCTGATCTTTTAGCAGCAAACGCGACAGTTGGACACGAGCCGTAGCCGGATCAACTGAAATGCCGGCGAATCTGTGGCGGATCCTTTCAACAGCAGCGGGGGAACTTTCTTCCCGGTGCACACTGTCGAGTGCACACCATTGCTTCTCAATCTCAGCTTGCACGATGTCATACTCACTTAGATGCAAGTGGCACGAACCACACCTTGCGACAACCGGCGCAGTCACGGACCTTTTGAGGACGTGCTTGTACTTCTTTGGAATGGGCACAGGCTCGAGATACCCATTGCAACTTGCCGTTGGACACAATAGCTGTGGGAGGGAATTGAATACGGGCAGCTCCGCCGAAAATATCGACGCGCAGTATTGCTCGTATCGATGCTTGAGATCTGGACTAGCGAGGAGGCTGTCCCAGTCGGATTGAGTTCGCGGCATCCCCGCAATCCAAGCTACACCGTGGTGATGAACGAAAAGGCGGCCTTGTTGCTATAACGCGTGCACGAAAGCCTCGAGGAAGCCGAACATGCCTCTACGCGACTTTGGCTTGCGAGCTTTGGAGTCCCAGCCAAACAGAATGTCAATGAGGAGGTGGCAACAAACTTGATAGTATACGGTTTGGACGACCGTGTTGTTCATGATCAATCTCGACATTTCTGAGCTACACGGCATGCTAAGCTCCGTGCAGTCAGACAATCGCTCGGGGCGGCCGTTGGGCAACTCATGACACGACCAGAAGGCACACGTGATTGAGTAATCCGGGTTGGGCGTCAACGTCCAGAATACGGAGGGGGCGCCGTATCTGATTGTCATCGCGTCAACCTTGCGGGTCATCGCGTCACGCTCCTCATTGCTCCCCCACATCTTTGCCGTCGAAGCGTGTATTGACTTTAGCACCCGAGCCGCCAAGTTGGATTCATGGGCCACTGTGAATGCGCGGCCTCTCCTCCATGCCTTTCGTTGCTCCGCTCGATTCGTCATAGCGACTTTCAACTGTGCCGGCGTGAGTTTCATTATAGAAGTCGCGAGTTGCGGGTCTTGACCGACGCGAATGAAGACACCACTTTTCACTCGCAGAGACGACAAATGATCGAACATCACGAGCTTGAACATTGGATCTTCGGCAAAACGATTCGTGGATAGGTTGAGGTAGTGGAGGACGACGGCTCGCCGCGTGTAGTGGTGCTGCCGGGATGCTGAGAAGCCGCCAGTCCCGAAAGTGAAGAGATGCGGAAACAACCGTTCGAGATAGTGCGCGTCAGTGCCCTTTAGAATCGCTGAAGATCGGTAGGCGACGTAGCTTCCTGTCTTTCTCACCACGTTTGCGAATGCCCGCGCTAGACGAGATTCTTCGGATTTGTCCACCACTGTGTCCACAAGAATCGTCTGTGTCTCAACAACTGTGCATTCGCGCTGCTCAGCAGAATCCTGGGTGTCGTTCATCCTCGACACACTTGACTGGCGTGCTCGGGCTCGTGCAATGAGCTGTTCAGTGTCGTCACTCGAGTCGAGTCGGGACACGATGGCGCTAGAATTGAGCAACGCTGCGTCGAAGTCAGTGTTGTGCGCGACTTCACGATAAAGAGCGTTTATCCGACACAGCAAAGTGTAGCCGTCCCGTACCCTCCCTCCGTCACAATCGTGTTTCCTTGCCACCAAAAGTTCCTGGGGGCTCGTCATGGGACCAGCGAGAACGAGTTGAAAATGCTCTCGTCCGATAACACTGGGTACACGGTTGGCGATGGTTGCGTCGCGATTGTCCCAACACAGCATGTGGCTCTGGAGCATGTTGCCTGGACCCCCGTATATAACCTTCACGACTCCCCTGAGTTGAGCCAAGCCGACAGCCTGCCGCTCGATTACTGTCATCGCATCAATCTCGGAAAAAGTACCGGCGACGAAGCCGTCAGCAATGGCAAAGCGTGGTGGCTTGTACTCGCGAATACCCTGGTTGGGGAGAGCCCGTCGGATTTGCGTCGCGTGCAGATCTTTTAGCGCGTTCGTTGAGACCCATGCGTACTGGACACCATTTTCGTCTTGCTCGAACGCGCGGCGAGACAAAAGCATACCTGCGAGACGAGTGTCGATGTCCGAACAATCGTAGTAGCAGGAAATCGCAGGCGTAGACCACGGTTTATTGGACAGAACTGCTGCCATGGTCTCCAACGGCAATTCGTCGATAGGCACACGCGTGGCATCGCTCGAGAAAATCCACAAGTCGGTCACCAAGCACACCTTCCTGTCCAACGCCGAATCCGAAGAGTGTTGTCGTGCCTCTGCCTCGAGCCGTACTTTATCGTCTTCACCGAGCGGTTCGAACCCAAGGGTACTGTTCAGACGCTGCAGCTGCTCATATGTAACCCATTGGTCATCGCCGTGCGTTGGTACTGTTATGGACACGATGGGCTTAGTGGCGAGCAGAAGGAGTTTGATCACAACCAACGAGTCTGTCTACCTGTTTGTGCGGTTCGTCGTTGTTGGACAGAGTGAATTCGCAACACGCGAGTGCGGAGATGAAATCTGTCTCGTGCTTGATGTAGCCTCGTCCAGTCATCGTGGGTTATGTCGGCTATCCGTCTGATAGATATCCTGCTCCGCGTCATCGTCGTTGCGGGTCGAATAAGTCTGAATGCGTGCCCTAGCAGGAAGTCACATTGAAACCTGTCGCAGCCGGGTCAGACTCGAGCACTGTCCTTGCATAAAATAGAACGCTCTGACAATGCGTTGGGCGGTTTCTAAAGCCTGCCGTACCGTATAAATGCGCGTTGAGCGAGAGGGCATACAGATGCGGCGCAAACGTGCGGAAGCTGCGACTGTTCGCTCCTGCAGAGAAGACCGTGGAATGCGTACACTCGCACTTTTGTCGCCCTTGATCGCCAAGCCGCCAGATCGTTCGGCGACAACGAAAGCGTCATCCACGAGCCCCACACGCTGCGCGTTGGGCAACAAGGCGAGCACAGGTGCTCTGCAACGAGGAGGAACGAAGATGGAAGATGTACAGAGCGCCGCACAGAAGCGCAGGCGGTACACAGTCGCTGAGAAACTTCAAATCATGGCGGACGCCCGATCGCGCTCTGTAGCGGCTGCATCCGTGAGCTCTGGCGCAAGCCGTAGCAGCATCCACGAGTGGATGAAGCAGGAAGGAGTCATCGCTCAGTATCATCCCGGCACCAAACGGTGCTCTCGAAGTGTGGTCTGTGAAGACACTCCATCAGTGTCTCCACACGAAGACACGACGTGCTCGAGCGCTGTTACGAAGGTCTCGGGTACTCAAAAGGTGTTGCGAACTTCCGGCAGCGAATTGAGCAGCACTGAAACGTGCAACTCGCACACTGGTGTTCTCAGTGCAGTGACGTCGCCCGAGAGCTCACTCACCACGGCGCTCGCGACTGCAGACCCAACGCTCTCAGGCCAAACAGCAACATCGTGCATCGTCAGACCTCGCCGGGCTGCCCACACTGTTCTCGTTGGGATCCACGGGGGAGATGGAGACTTCACCTCGGCGGCTGCTCGGAGAGCGTTCGACGACCTCGCCACCGCGAGATTATTGCCTACCGCCACGTACAAGCTGGCCAGCTACTCTCAACTGGTCCACACGATGAACGCACTCCACCAAGGAGATGTTGACTTTGCGGTTGTTGCCGAGGACATGCTCTGGTCCGCGGCATTCCACGCAGCCATCGACCGAGTTATATCGCATCGACTTGTCATCGTCGCTGAAATTGTGTCGGCTGAACCAACCTGTGCAAGCGCCCTTCCCGGAACAGAGCTGGCAGATGTCGACTGCATCATTTCCGATTGGCGTCTCCTTGCAAAACACGAAGAGTACATCCTCCAACTCGAAGAACAGACTCACCGCAGACTCGTCCGTCAGGTCACATGGGACAGCTCTTTAGCCTGTCCCATCGTTCGTGAAGAGCAAGCGCCAAACACGTTGGTGTTATGTACGCGAGAGGCAGCACGATCCAACGGGCTCACGATTCTACAAGAAAGCGTGTCGAGCGACTGTGCACGCACCAAGTACACCGTGCTCGCTCGTCGCGGATCGCCTCCTCTTGAATTTGAGGGGCTGGAAGAACGACAACACAGTTCGGCCGTCGATAAACACAGTTCAGTGATGATTCAAACAACTCGACATGCAGATCTGTACAGGATTGTCAGCGTCTTAGCGAGGCCGGGCTTGGAGATTGAACGATTTATGATCTGCAAAAAGCGTGACGAGTCAACACGGTACGGCACATACACTGTAAAGGCAACTCACGAGATCGAGTGCATTTTCTTACTTGATGTGTTTTCAGGGCGGGTCAGACTGTCGTCGTTTCCTTCCGATCAGAACTCGACTTGGCCGCGGAAAGAGAACTACGGCGCGAGCTGGGTGCTTTGGCAGCGCGCGTCATGTACTTAGGAAACTACCCCACACACGCCATCTGAGACCAAGGCCACGTATGAGCAGTGTGCACGTCTAGGAACAACATAAAAAGGAGAATGAGTGACTCACTTCAACCCATCGAACGAGTGGCCAATTGGCGGAGAGATGGGCCTGCCTAAACGTACTCTGATATAGCCCGTCACGGCGCAGCATCCACCCTGATAGACTCCAGGCTCGTCGTGAGCTGGCACGAGCGTTCAGCAAAGAGCTTGAGCGTCCAGAGATTTCGAATCGTGATGATCGATCCATCCTTCGGGATGCCTTCCGAACCTTCGTCCAAACCGTATAGCGAGGCGGTAATCAGCTCGGAGTCGACGAAGCGCTTCTGGTCAATGTAGTTGTCGCGCAGCACCTACTACGTATAGAACGTTCAGCACATTTTCACTGCACACAAAGTTAGCACAGAAAGAAACACTGCCTTGTGCATCTCATCGAGATCGTCGTCTGCCTGCTTGTCAATGAGGTGCATCCTCGCAACCGGCCCGGTCTTGCAGGTATCGTATGACGTCCACACCAGTCGAAGCTGAAGCGCGATATTTCCGATCACGACAGGGTCAGCGACATCATTGCGGCGAATGTATATAATGGCGGCAAGTGTGATAGGGCCAGATCACAGTGTGATAGAGAGACCTGATTGGTTGTAAGTTAATGTGTGACATGTGAATGATTTGGTGCACCGGCTATTCCTCGTTTGACGTGAGACTGCGCTTTCGGTACTCGCACAGCTTGTTGTAGGCGGTGCCGCAGGCCAACTCCTCAACACGGCGGGGTTGGGAGACGCCATGGTACAGACGTACCAAGAGCAGCTCGTAGCAGCTCGCAAAGATCGAGTCCGATCGTTCTACCTCAAGAGCCGAAATCTGCCGAGCCAGTGTGGTGTTCTTCTCCACTGTGAGCAACTTGGTGTCCTTTGCGATGAGTTCGAGGGCTTGCATGACCGCACTGACGCGGTGGTATCGCATGTGGTGCACCTTCTGCACGTCGTGCTGCTTACTGAGTAGTCTGTATGGACGGATTCGTGAAGATCTATCGCCGAAATACCAGAGCTCCCACATCTGTTTCACAGTCGCACGTGCGGGGAATTCCCACTGATGAGGAACTGCGTGCGGGAGCTCACCATCTTTCCAGTCCCATGACATCCACAATTGCTCTGGCGCACTCACTGGGGCAACTCGCTCGATCTCGCGTGTAGAGAGCGTCGCGTTCCTGATCTCGGCGACGAGCTCAGCCCGCAGCTTCTCTAAATCTCCGGCCGAAACAGGGACGGCGCCTTGTACCACAAAGTGCTGGCGCATAGTGTCGACCACACGACCAGCGACAGTGTCCGGTAGAGCGTTGATAGCGTGGGCCTCAAGCGCCTCGACTTTTTCTCTCAGATTCAGCACCTCGTCTCCAACCAATTTGACTTGCGCAGCAACTGCAAGATGCGGAGGAATCCCAGTTGCTCGCATGCTTGATACTGGGGACGTCCCGATGGCAATCACTACAGAGCTGCGGAGCGTTGTGAGCAGTTTGTTGTTCGCGAACACACGTGCTTTAAAAATCGGGTGGTTTGGGTCGAGATTGTCACGCAGAAACGACTCGTGGTACACCACAGAGGCGAGCAAGTACGGGAATATTGAGTGCGCAGAGTGAGGATACTTGTCAAAACCGCAGACAAGCTCGTTCCAATAGGCTCGCGTAAACTCATGGCTCACAGTCGGTTCAAAGTGCGGCGGCAAAACCCCGAACCGCTCCGAATTAAATGGGAGGCCGGCGATCATTCGTCCACACAGTTGATCAGCGCCTTCGCCTGAGAAAATGTAGCGGTCCTTGAGCTGGCCAAGGCTTTGGCCCATTCGCAAAAAGACGGACACCGGCGTCGGGCCGTTCGCATGAGACAGAGCGTACGAGCTGCTGCCCTTGCGGATGCTGTGTGTGCCGAGGTCTTTTGCGCGGCAACCTAAAACTCCCAATTCGTCTTCGCTCAGACTCGCAATCACGCTTCGAAGCGCTCGCCCAAATCGCCCTTTGCTGTCAGACCCGATAAAAAGCTGGTGGCGGCCGTTGACTCGCTCCGGGCAGCTGAACAACACAATGGCGAGTGCCAAGACGGGGCACTTTGCAGGCTCAAAAGGGTTCGCATAAACGTGCTTCCCGTACTTTTCGGCTCCGGTTTGATCACCCTTGTGACCTTGCTCTTCGATCACCAACGCGTCCTCGGACCAGTCGATGTGTTGCAACATGATCTTGTCCACCGAGTCTGATCGGCTCATGAGATTCCACATGAGGACAAAAAAACTCCAAGCAAAAACCCCCGTGCTCCATTTTTGTCCTTTCGCCGGCGGCGTGAGCTTCATGAGCTTGGTGGCCAATAGATCGTAGCCCGCCCACTTCAGATATCGCTTGCCCTCGTTGATATCCATCAGACCGCGCAACTTGAGATCATTGATCGTCTTGAGATAGCCGTCCAGTGTCTCTTTTAGTTCCTTGTCGACGGCAGGATCAATGACAAGTGAGTCGGTTCTATACAGATCAACTAACGCGCTCCGATACCCTTCGACACACGACGCTGAGAGAGGAGGGCTCGGCGCATCGTCCGCGTGCACGTTTCGTGTGTCACAATCATGCGCTGGCTCAATGAGATGACCAAAAAAGCCGAGTACAGCATCCCTGGGGAGTGGTAGTTGGCAGTGCTCACCGTCGGCATCCATCACATCCGGGTACTTGTTTTTGATCCACTCTAGCATGACGTGTACCTTGGACGAGTACGTGCGTTTTGTAGCAGGTTTGGTTCTCTTTGCCTTGAAAGACTGAGCGATAGCAGCAGCGCCTTCCGCGTCGAGAGTCGCATCAGCAGCCCTCTTCCGGCCATTGAGTTTGCCGCGCGTTGCCATGGTAGCGATTGTGCCAATGAAAGGTCGCCCAGCGAGTGTGATGACGACCGATCACAGTTGCCAAGAAACGTATCAGTACAAAACCTAGCATACTCCAGCCAAGTATCTTGGTGGAGGTTACGACTCACATTTCTGCAAATGTGATCCATTCTTATCACACTCCAGTCCGAGAACACACACCCGGATCACACTCACAGCAGATGTAAGACTTCAATTCTAGTAATGGCCATCACGGAGATATATCAGAAACTGCGGCAACAGCAACTCCTACAGCAGACCAGACTAAAACCGACGTACCGTCGACAGTTTGAATGACCAGCTTGTCGCCATTGTCGCGCAATGCCTGACGCACACGCTTCATCGGCGACACGTAGCCGGCGTTGGGAGCCTTTTCCCCGTTTGACTGGCGCTTGCGTTGCTTATCGGTGCTCATCAACTATGAAGTGTATTGAAGAATGACACTATCTCACGTCAAACGTGTGCTCTTTCACAAGCGACGTGCTCGTTCGCTGCTTCACGATAGTGTAGCCAAGCTCTGCGTCTATTTTCACACATCCACTCTGTGGATACATACCATCCATTCGTTTGGCTTTAACGTAGTTGACGTGCATGGCTGCCTACACACACTCCCACATTGAAGCACGTTGAAGAGACAAAGGGTCGCCTCTGTCCTCAGCTAAACGTACGTACGAGAGGAGCACCGACAAACAGCTTTAACGAGAGCCAGCCAATCCCGCGCGACACCGCACAGCGACGCGCGCAAGCCTACACTCCCACGTTGAAGTGGTCAAGGGACGCCTCTGTCCTCAACTGAACGTACGGGTGTGTAGGGACCAATGCTAGCGTGAGAGCCTGCCGACGTATTTAACAAGAGTCCGCCAATCCCACGCGGCCGCACTAACGTTCCTGAGTATCTACGTACTAGCGCGCACTCGCACGTTGAAGCGACAGAGGGTCGTCTTCGTCCTCGGCTGAACGCACGTACGAGAGGGGCACTGCCGACTGTGATAAAGTCCTTTCAAATTCCAGTCTTCACGTATACAGTATCTAATCACCGGCTTTAGCGAAGGGGTCGCGCTAAGCCGGCTCACACTCTCTCAATAGGCCGGATATACACCAAGTATTCCAGTCCTATGTTCTTTGT
>JAADXQ010000158.1:0-24565 GCA_023337915.1 Pythium angustatum | reverse complement strand
GTAGGCCAAATGCTCAGTTTAGCTATCGAGATTTCTACAACAGGGTAGCTAAACCCAAGTCAAATTTGGCTCGTAGGGTAAACGCCGCCAAATCTAGCGGGATATAGCCACCATGCGACATGGTACAATGAGACAAATTTCAAGCATAGCGTATTGACCTTCTGTGTTTAACCACCAGTGCTGTGAGATCTGTGGCCAAATCGGAGCCAAAGCTGGTTTTTAGCTTTTGACTTTTGGCCTACTGGTGGAGATGCTCTAAGAGGTATATCAAACATGTTGCGGGCTTAGCCCCGAAACGGACTGTACATGAGAGCAGTGCCTGACCTCGCAAGCGGAGTCACACGAACTGTATGACTCTGGTCGTGCCGCTAAACCGTTGATTGCGTTCGCTGACTTCACATGAACCCTGTGACGAGCTGTCAGTCCAAGCGCACAGCAGCGCCATCTTTTCTGGCGTGAACACCTGTGAGCAACACGCTGGACGATGTCGAGTAAGCCGATTTTGGCCAAGCTCTGACGGCGCCAGCGATCCCTTGCACCGCAACCGCAATGTTGCATCGAGGAATACAGCACGGCTGGTCATCTCCAGCCTGGATACTCCCAGGCATCCAGCTGCGTTTGCGCCTGTCGTGTCAGCCGTGTCAGTTCGTGGGTTGCGTGTCCAGTGAAATGGAGACGAATGAAGCCAATCTCCTCCCAGCCCAAGCGAGCGCTGGATCTGAAGCAGCACGCACGCACGCAGTCATGCATGCATGCACGGCGTCCACTCTTGCGGTTGCGTGTAAACGTCAGAGAGCCAGCAACGGGTGTACTAGTACGGTACTCGACCAGCAGCCATCGGTGACAACGGCGATGCCGTCTCGCTGACATGGTGTCATTCTTCAACTGTCACGCGTCCGAGGCAACACACCCACGCAGTATAGACTGAAACGGAGACCCATGGACATGCAGTGCCAGTACCGCAGCAAGCGGTGCCCCAATGTGCGCTCACTCAAGATCAGCGGTGAGCTCCATCGCTTCTGCATTTTCCACCGCTGGCGCGCGAACGCGACGCAGCGTCGCTGGGTACAACGCAAGCAAACGGGCGACACCGAGGTGTCTGAAGGCGACGAGCAGTCCAATTCACCCAAGCGGTCTCACCACGAAGTAGTCGACACGCCTCGCATCAAGATGGAGCGCGATCCAGAGCAGCAGCCAGCACCGAAGCGGCGGCGATCCGACCCGTTGACTGCGTCAAAGCGAGCGAGCAGGGCGAAGCAGCAGTCCACAGCGATGGCGCATGCCTCGGACGTCCCAAGCCCCGCTCGTTCACCGCGATCAGAGGCATACATCCCTCCGCTGCCGTTGTGTGCTCGAGTAGACATTCTGGGTGTGGCGATGCCCTCAACGTTCCCGGCCCTCAGCGACGAAGACCTTGCGATCTTCCGTCACTTGGTACTGGAAACAGACGACTTGGTCCTGCGTGAGGCCAAGTACGTGATGCCGTCGTCTCCGGATGTGGGACACCTGTGGTGGGACGTTCATTATCGCGAGAAAGCAGAGGACGTCCACGCGTATTTGGTCTGAAGGGCAGGGTGGTCTAACGCTAGTATTATCTCCTGTCAAATTTCGTGAACTCGCTTTACTATGGTGTGCACTGGCGCTCATCGGTTGTTCTTCTTGTCGCGCACGTCGTGGTCGCACCGCTGCTATTCTACTTATTGATGTAGTCTGTGTGACTGTGATTTGAGCGACGCCACCGCCGCTTCCGATGACCACGTACCTCTTCTGCTTCCATCGGCAGTGCGTGAGTGACACAACCAGGAGGCTCGTTACTAGTACTCTCCACAAGAGGGTGGCGAGATGGAGTCTCCATCATGGAGAGTCTCCATCCCTCTGCTATCCGAGCTGCATCTCTGAGTCACCACGGCCCTCAACGGGAGCTCTAAGCCGGGGCCCTTTGTGCATATGGGTTTGACCGCTGTGGCGTACAACGCAATCAATGTCATCGGGACTATGGCATGGCGTTCATGTATACACGAATATATCAATGCACAGTCTTGTGTCTTTCTTCTACACAATGACGCCGCTCTCTCGGTGGCGCGACACATCGGCCCACCAGCAGTCCGCTGGCATCGAGACCGGCGCTTCGGTCGTGTCCCACGCGAGCGACGGGAACGCGTCGTACGTGGTGGTGATGGTCTCGTCCAAAAGCGTGCTGAGCAGACCCATGTCGTCGGTCGCAAACAGCGGCGGCAGCTCGTCGACTCCCGTTGCTGCCGGTAGCATGGGTGTAAACCATTGCGAAGGCTCGTGCGTCGCGACAGGACGTTGCGTAGACTGGTAGTGGCGCGGCGCAGCAATCTCGCGGCTCAGACGGCTCTGACGACTTGGACGGGGACGTTTCGCTGCAGGCGCCTGCTCTTGCTTGAGCGTCGTGGCCGCTGCTGTCTCGCAGCGTGGTCGGCGGCGTTTCTTTGCGGTCGCGTCCTCGTCGCTACTGCTGCTGCTTGTCGTGGTGGCCGTGCTGGTACTGCCGGTCGTCATCCCAGTCGCTTCTGCGAGCTTCTTCTGTTTCCATCGGCGCTGCGCCGCGTTCGCGCTGCGCCGGTGGAACAAGCAGAAGCGGTGGAGCTCGCCGCTGATCTTGAGCGAGCGCGTGTTGGGGCAGTGCGTACTGGCGTACTGGCAGCGGAGGTCCATGGTGGTGGTCGTGCGAATCGTACGGCAGTAGTGTGTTGTAGCGACCCAGACAATTGGGAAATGACCGCTCCAGCAGAGCTGGCCGTGGCCACACGAGTGGCTACACTGGTGGCCTGCATACCGTAGAGCCCTATCGTCGAGTGCGGCGTCATCCTCCCCCACGCCAGTCGGTCGGCTGCCTCCAGACGAGACACCGTGGACAGTGTACAAAGGTCCCTCTTGCTGGCTCGTCCGTGCACATGGACACCCGGCACTGGCGCACACGCCGGCATTCTGATTGGCTGAGCCGATCGAGCGGGTCCGCGCCGCCATCGACCTGGCCTGTCGCTGGCCGCTGCTGATTTATTTTCCAGCGAGCGTCAAGTCGCCGTCCGCGCGGCAAGAGGTCAGGCACATCGAGCAGTTCAGAAGGCGCCTCGTGTCTGCCGCCCACGCCAATGAATACACTGTACATACAACAGTAGGGATTGCATAGTACAGTTCTACAGTCTCACCAGCGTGGCCCACGGTAGTGATAGTCGCCCAGGCTCACCACGCGGCGTCGCGACCCTGATCGTCTGCGCAGTGTGTCGTTGGCGGCGACGACTTGCGCCCAATACTTTACGGTGGACCCAATAGCGCATACTCTAACCAGGATGCGTTTTGCTGGTGGCACTCGACGCTGTACCATAGCGTCTTAGTCTCTAACGCAGATTGCTGGATGCTGTCAGTGTAGCGTGAGGTTCTAGAGACTCTACGCCGTCTTGATATTTCATTGCAGTCTCGTGAATGTGTGACGGTCTCTGTGTCTGGAATTTTCCGAATGGCTTCAAGTGGCTACGGGCACGATACATGTGTTGTTGAAGTCAAGGGTATACCGGATTCAACAGGAGGAAGCGAGCAGTCTCTAAGGTTCCAACGGATGCGGACGGTGACAAGAACAGGACCATCCGACCGGATGCTGACTCGGCGATTGCCTAGATCTCGTCCTGCCCTGCCCATGCACTCCGCCTCAGTGGACCGTCCTGTTGCTAGCCGAGTTTGCGTGCTCGGTGCTGGAATGTACAGCCTCATCGTGTGTCTAGTGGTCTTGTATGGGTCCATCTTGAGAGAACGATGGTTGTACTGTAGTCGTGCTCTTATCTCGGCTTCGAAAGCCGTCTGCGCCTTCGCCCAGTGTGCTGGTCGTTTCTCTATGATTTATCCCAGTACGATGCTGTTGTTGTGGCCATTTAGAAGCTCCATGACGTTATAACTGAGTTGAGAGTCACAAAATATATATATTTTTCTGCATGCAGTTCATAGTGGGTACGGTGTGAGTGTGGGCGAGAGCGCGAAGCGCTCACACGATCACGCCGACGTCCTGATGGACCGACGCGTGGCCCCACCAGCAGTCTCCGGTCGTGAACAAGAAGCTCGGCTCGTCGGCGTCGAACACGAGCTTGGCCAAGAGGCTCACGTCGTCGTTGCTGAACAGCGACGGTAGACTCTCGACGTCCGTGTCAACCGAGACAGGAAATGCCGGGAGATACATGGGCATGGCCATGATGTCGGCCGTTGCCTGTTGGATTGATTGAAACGCTCGGGGCGCTGCGATCTCGCGGCTCTGACGCCGCCGCGTCGCCACCGGCGCCGCAGTCTCGGCCTTCATCGTGACGTCGGTCGTGCTGCGCGTACGTCGGCAGCGCGTAGCCGCCAACGTCTTGTTGTCGCCGTCGCTGGTCGTTAGACCCGAGGTTTCCGCGAGCTTCTTCTGTTTCCATCGGCGCTGCGCTGCGTTTGCGCTGCGTCGGTGGAACAGACAGAAGCGATGCAGCTCGCCGCTGATCTTGAGCGACCGCGTGTTGGGGCAGTGCGTACTGGCGTACTGGCACCGGAGGTCCATGGTTGGAGCGATAAACAGTGGGGTGCGTGGCACGCGGCAAATGAAGGAATGACCGACTTGCCGTGGCCCTGGCCGGCGTGGCTGGCAGGCTGGAGAAATGGAAACCTCCTGTGCGGCGTATTAAACCATCCTAATGTACGCTCGCTTTGGTTTACGCACCGTGCGCACACGCCGCCGTGGCACTCGTGGAGAGTCAACTTTGCGCACACGCCCGTGGGCTGATTGGTCCAGCGCCGAGTGCCCGTCCACGTCGCATGGTCGATGGACCCGTTTCTGGCCGTTGAGCTGATTTGTTTCACTTTGCACTGCAAAGCTTGAAGCTCAACTCAGCTCAGTGGGACCATGGGACATGGCTGTCCCATGTGGAAGGTCAGGCACATCTGCTCGTCCGCCCTGAATGAAGTCGGCTCGGGATCAGGAATCAGTCCTTTCGCTGCCGTCGTCGAGCAGCACGCAACCACTTTCGTACGGTACGTACAGTACAGCACACACGGTTGCGCACAGCGGCCAGTGGATTGAAGGGACGAACTGATCGCGTTCGTCGGCCTTCGGCCGCTACCTACAGTACCTACAGGGTGCCCATTCTCCAGTCTCGATCCCGAGATCAATGCCCTCCAAACTCTGCCTTGGGCTTGACGCCCACACAATCCCCCTGGAATTATCAGCGTGGCGGTCGCCACGGACGGAAGAGAGGCGGGTGCCGTGTCACAGTCTGTGTACACTGTACGTGAAGGTCCATCGTAGTACCGCTACTGTACTGTATGCTCGGCAGAGGGTGCTGGAATTCACGGACGAAGAGAAGAGACCGACCGCGGACACCGGAGCGAGAAATCCAGTCCCAGGCTCGGCCTCAAGACCTACAGTACTGAACTACATGGGTATCATGTACCCATCGATCTGCGTTATTCAGTACGGTACACATAGACGATTAGAGTTAGTACAGATTCGCACCCGCTCGTCTCTACGAGGATGAACGCATCCATGGCAGTGTGCTGGCGGCGTGACCGAGCCGAGCTGGGTCGTCGTCGGTCTAAATTTTGGGACGAGAGAGCGTCGTCTCCACCGGAAACGAGAGAGCGTCTACAGGAGAAGCGTCTAAGGAGAAGCGTCTAATGGAGTGCCAAGGCTGAACGAACGCCAGCACGAGGTCATGGCCAGCGCCCGAAAGGACGAATTTCGACAGCCGCAGTCATCTATATTGTCAAAACACGACATGATCGTACCTTTCACTTACGAGACAAGGTGGTCTTCTCGCTGCTCGGGAAATGGTGTAGACCACATAGACGAGAAAGATGTGAGACGGCCACATCGGGATTCTCAACTACCCTCTATACATCATATATTTCTTTCAATGATACCATGCGGTTGAACGTTTCCTACATAACACTATTTCAACAAACTTTTATCAACTGATATTTGGCCAATTTCGATGGTTCGGCGGGCAGTCGCGTAGTTCGTAGCTGCATCAATGAAGCCACTGCCCGGGTATGAATCAGGCGGAAAATCCAGCCGACCCATACTCGGTCCCTGAAAGCCCTCATGGACACCCACACGCGCCGCGCCGGCCGCTTCGCCCCCCGACAGCATACGACGATCCGTCGCGTTGGCGGCGCTCACAGTATGACGCGCTTACGCTCGCTCGTCTGGCTCGGCGCCGTCGCTGCCGCAGTGGCCGCCGTCTCATCGACCGACGCACTCGGCCATCGCGACGACATTGGTCGCGTCCACGCTGCCCGCGCGAGCGAGACGGTACTAGCGTCACTCGTGTGTCCGCTCGGCGAAGGCTTTGATGTACCGCTGGTGCTGCTGCCGTGTCCATACGCCTGTGGCAGCGACGGCAGCGACGGCAGCGACGACAACGATGGCAGTGATGGCAGCGGTACTACTGGTGCGCATGCGTGTGTCATGTACCCATCCAACTCGACAGCATTCTGCTCGGGCAACTGCGTGTATGGTGACACGTGTGCTTTTCAGTGCGTGACACCGCCGCGCACGCGCGCCTGGTCGCTCCGTGTGGATGCCACGCAGACCAGCGCGCTCAATGTCGGCGACGAGATGAATGGCACGATGGCAGTCGATAGCACGGTCGTCCAGGCGCTGCGCATACTGGACGGTTACGCGTTGCCATCGGAGCTGCAAGTCATCCTCATCCGCGGCGACCACGCGACGAACGAGACCGAAACGTTCCATGTGCCGGCCGACTTTTTCGACCGCGTGGGCCGCCAGGCAACGTCGGTCGTTCTCGAGAACGTCGCCCTCGACGAGCAAATCGACAGCTCAGGAGCGTCGTTCTCGACGCTGCGTGAACTGTACGTACTTGGGTCCTCTGCTGTACTAGATGACGAGCAGCACACCGCTGATCGATCGGATATGGGCCTTTGCTGACGTCCATCGTGTCGTTTGTTGGTGGTTGTAGTCGCGTCGTGCACTCTTCTCTGTCAACATGCCCCGTCGAGCTGTCGCGCCTGTCGAACCTCTCGCTCCTGTACGTCGTCGTATGGGATCATGACGCTTGATGCGAGATATGGAGAGCTAACCGTGTTATTTGTTGGTGGGTTTGTGTGAATAGCGATCTGTCGCACAACATACTACGCACCTTTAACGGCAGCGAGCTACTGCGACTTACGGAGCTGTGCGTGGTTCCCGAACGATTAGTTAGTGTTCTACGCAGCCTGACGCGTCGCGTATGTTCTACTCTGTGTGTATCAGGTACCTTGGTGGCAATCTGATTCAAGAACTGCCAGTCGGCTCGCTCCCGTCCCAACTCGAAACGCTCGACCTATCGAACAACGCACTCGTGCGCTTCCCCGACGGCATCACGTCGCTCCCGCATCTCCGCAACTTGTACGTTCACACGATAGAATATGGATATAGTCGGAGAGGTCGGGTAGATCTTACGATGAATCGTTGTGTGGTAGGACGCTGGACGGCAACGCCATTCGCTCGCTTCCCAATAGTACTTTCTCCGTGTCGTCGCCGATCATGAACCTATCCTTGCGGAACACGTCGCTGACGGCAGTACCGTCGAGTATCGCTCTGTTGACGAAACTCGCTGTGCTGCGCCTCGACAACAACGACCTCTCCAAGGTCTCAGCATCCGCATTCGCTCGGTTCGCGAAAACGCTGACCAACTTGTCCGTGAATGGAGCCAACCTCCGTCGGATCCCAACAGACCTGACGAACCATCTGAAGCTCTCGTCTCTGTAAGGCGTTTGCTGCTGCGTGTCATCCTACACGTTTGAAATGTGGTCTGACCTGATGGGAAACCGTGTGTATAGGTCTCTCGCGTCGAACAACTTTTCCGCCAGTTCTCCGATCGATTGCGCCTCGCTGCCAAAGTCGCTCACCCGTCTCAATTTGAGTTGGTCCCACGTGGGACTCGTGCCAAGCGGCTTGACAAACTTGTCGATTCTAGCTTCGTTGGATCTCTCCGGCAATGTGTTTGATGACCATCGCGTCGACGCGTCACGATTCCCAACGTCTGTCATCTCGCTGTATCTCAACAACTGCAGCTTGACCAAACCTCCAACGAATCTGGCGAGGCTTCCTACGCTCCACACATTGTACGTGGAACGTCTTGTATGGTTGGGTACGATTCGTTGATTGACGCCCGAACGCTGGTGCAGGTCGTTGCTGAACAATCCGATCGAGGGGGAAATTCCAGTCAACGAGATTCCGGCCGTGACTACCTTGTAAGCTGCCGTTCTCTGTGGACAGGAGCATCACGTGGTTTCTGACTCTGTCTCTTGAGTTGCGGCTGCTAGGCTTCTCGATGGAACGTCCATCGCAAGCATCGGTTCGTTTCCCGATTCGTTCAAAGCCCTCACAACACTGTAAGCACCCTCAGTCTGTGGTTTCGGTGCACATCCGCTTATTCACATCATGAGTTGTGTAGCTCTTGCAGAAATTGCTCTCAGCTGGCGTCGCTCCCAGCTCTTCCATCGTCACTGCAGGTGCTCACGTTGTCGGGTATTGCGGTCAAGACTGTCGTAAAGGGCACGCTCCCGTCCACGCTGCGATCCCTGTACGTAGGAATCGTGACCCCGTTCTTCCGATTTGAGCTGACGATCAATGGTCTAAAATCCTACCCGTCACAGGACCATCGCGGATGCGAGCAACCTAAACACAACGCCAGAAGATTTATCGATCATGACCACCCTGACCGAGCTCACGCTCTCGAGTTGCAACCTGTCTGAGTTCACGTACACTGCGAATCTACAAACGCTCAAGACACTGTACGTGGTCATTTGAGCGACACCGAGGACGCTCTGTACCATGTGTGCTAACATGATAGTACTGTGGCAATGTAGATCCCTACAAAATAACTCGCTCCAGACGTTCTCGGCCTCACTGCCGTTCGCAACGACCTTGGAGCTGAGTGGCAATCGATTGAGAGCCTTCAACACTAGCAACGCCACGCAGCTCGCGTACCTCGACCTCTCCGACAATGAGCTCGACCAATTTCCTACAGCAGTGCTGGAGATGCACGGACTCAAGCGCCTTCACTTGGAGCGCAACCCGCTTCGAGGATTCCAGCCAACGCCAGACGAGCTAGCCTTCCTGACGAAACTCGCTTTTCTCGGCATGGAGCAAACCCAGTTTTCAAGTGACTGCGCGACGCCGACACGGCTCAAGCAGTTCACAGTGTGTGCGACGTACGGCCTGATGGGGCAGCCGCAACCAAGCACGCCTGGCACTGACAAAGCCAACACGACCGCCTCCAATCTCAAGACCAAGTCGTCGTCGGGGATCATCATTGCACTGGACATTGTGCTGGCGCTCGGCATCGTGTGTGCGATCGTCTACATCACGGGTCGGGACCGACGCGAGCGCCGCGCGCGGCGGCGAGGCGAAAAGGAGGCGATCTATGCCGCGCGGTCGGCCGAGATGAGCCCGTCACTGGTCCACCTGGACGTGAACACGCTCACGGCGTTCCGTCTCGACAAGGACGAAGTGTTCAAGAGCCGCCGTATCGGTGCGGGTGCCTGTGGTGACGTGTGGCTCGCGATTTACGGGTCGCAGCGCGTCGCGCTCAAGCAGCTCAAGCACGAGCAGGCCACGCCCGAGGCCGTGCAGCGGTTTACCCAAGAAGCAAAGCTGGTGTCGGACCTCCAGCACCCCAACATCGTGACGTTCGTCGGCGTCCTGTGGACCGACATCGCCGACTTGGCGCTCGTGACGGTGTTTGCGTCGAACGGCGACTTGCGTGGGTACTTGAGCAAGATAGAGCGTCCAAGCAGCGGCCACTGGGGCGAAACCAAGCTCCAGATCGCGCTCGAGATCGCCGAGGCGCTCGCGTATCTCCACGGATTGCGTCGTCCCGTGATCCATCGCGATCTCCAGTCGCGGAACGTGCTGCTCAATGACAATCTTAGTCCTCAAGTCGCGGGCTTTGACGTTGCGAGTCAAGGGCGCAGCGGGGCGAAGAAAGCTATGGTCGGGGATGCCCTGCTCGCCCGCGTGGGCTCGGTTCGCTGGATGGCACCGGAGCTCATCAATGGCTTGCACCACGATGGCTCGGTCGACGTCTTCTCGCTCGGTGTGCTCTTGAGCGAGCTTGATACCCACGACGTCCCGTACGCCAGCGTTGAAGACGAGACCGGCCAGCCAATTGGCGACGACGTGGTCAAAACGCGCGTCGCGAACGGCACGCTGCGACTGACGCTGACGCCAACGTGTCCGCGGACCATCGCGGCGCTTGCGCTGCGGTGCAGTGCGTTTGAGGTCAAGGACCGACCTCGCGCGGTCGAGGTCGTACACGAACTGCGCGCATTCCGGACCGCCCTCGACGCGGAACAAGCCGACACCGATACCAGTGTGTCGCTATAGTGATCAAGGGACTACCGATATGGCTGTCGGCCGGACGTGAGCCTCAGACCTACTGGGGTCGCTTGGCCTCTGTGTTTGAAGACGCATCTACATTGGGTACATCTGCTTAGGTAGTGTAACGGTGTCGTCCATTAGCACTACGATGCTGTTGCGTAGGCACGTACACATCTGGAGTTCGCCACTGCCGCGCTCGTGATGTCCAGTACTCGTCCAGTGCACATCTCTATGTTCGTGTTGCTCGTTGCTCTACTACCACACAAACGCAGCGACCAACGCAACCATCGACACCACGCTCACCATCATGGTCGTACTGGCGCTCGACGTCGCTGCGGGCGCTGGCGTCGACGACGAGCTCGTGCTGGGCGCACTGGTCGCCTCGGTCGTGGTCGCGGCCGCTGGCGCTGTCGTCGATTGCTTGAGCACGACAGCCTCACTCTCGTCTTGCAGCTTGAGGCCAAAGTCTTCGAGCTTTTGCGTGAGCTCTTTCGAGAACGACGGGTAAATATCGTTGCCTTTGCTGTAGATTGGGATCACAATCTCGTTCACTTCTTTCGGTGTGATGCGCTTCGTAATGCCGTCTTCAACTTGCTTCTGGACCGTCTCGAGCATGGTCTGGAGCTCGGCACTGCCGCTTGCTTTGGCGATTGCATACATGTGACCAAAGATATAGTCGCTCCAGGCCTCGGGCGCAACCGTGTTGACGACCGACATGTCGGCGCCGTTCGCTGCGATCTTGGCCCCAGCGGCACGGCCAAAGTTCGTGAACTTGGTGTCGGCCACGGCGTAAAAGTCGTTCATGGCTTGGAGGAACTCGGCGAGCGTCGCGGTGCCGGCCTCGACCGACGTCTCGATGGCGGTCGAGGTCGTGTTGAACTCCTTCGAGAGCCACGCGTCGTTCTGCTCGTCGACGAGCTGCTCAACCGTAAACTTGGTCCACTCGATCGCGACGACGCGGCCGTCGTACTCGTAGTCAAACTTGGTCAAGTCGGCCGCGACCTGCGACGCCGTGAGCGCCAGGAGCGTTGCGAGCGGAAGCACGAACTGGACCATGGTACTGTGTACGACAGAAGGCGTGGACTGGAAGTGGTGTGTGTGTGGCAGCGCACGTTGGAAAATGAGCTATGCGAACGGGGATGCAGAGCTAGATCCTTGATGGGCGGCTACTCGCTACGGACCATGGTACTAGTATAACGTTAGCACTCCGGTGTGACCCGTGCGATGTGTACACCGAGGCACCAGCACGCTATGGTAGCGTCTCGATGACCGGCATTTCGCGTGTACATATCAGGAGAATACAGTGTATCCGGCTCTTGGGCTCCTCTGCTTCAACATGGGGTGGACCGTACTGTACAGTACAGGCGCTGGGCATTACGCACGGCGTCGACAATTATTAGTCAGTGGGACGTGCCACCCACAATGCGACAGAGACCGTCCGCCGTGCGTTAGGCGTGGGATGCGCCACCCACTACGGAGCAGAGACCGTCCGCCGCGTGAGAGTTTCGGACAGAGTGCGTGTGACTCCGAGTACCACTGACCCGTGGCCGTGTCCACCACTGTAGAGGCGGAGCCAATGGAGGAATATGGTGTCCGCTCTCAATGAGTAGTCCTCATTGAGGACCAGCCTACTGTACCTGGGCAGTATGTAGTGAGTTAGTCGTGTGCCGATCTGGCGCTTCCTCGCTTGATCGTCTATGAAGAAGGCTGAGAACCATAGCAGACTCCAGGAATCAATCTACCGGTAATGACAATCACCAGGCACTAGGGGTCGTGGCAGGATTTGTGCACACGAGTGTGGGACAGCTTATCGTGTCTGGCACTGGTCACATGGCCCTCGAAAGTACTGTATTCGGGTGCTGTGGGAGTTCCAATCACGAGCCACGTTTGCGTTGGACTTCGAGAGCTCGAGTGCAGCTCGATTACAGTAGTGAGCAGTGCAGACGAAGACACCGTCATGCTGTGCGCGAGTTCTCGATCGTTTCAAAGGATAAGCTGCACAGTCTCAGGCTCTCGAACTCTGAAGGTCGTCCATGATACTAGTACAGTAGTGTACTTTCCAATTTCACTGTCGATGATCGTCTTTCGTCAACAAAACAACATGAACTTCCCACGGAACGACGTACCGGTACGGCAATCTCGCAGATGTTCGTCTCTGATACAATGGATTACAGTGTGTACTAAATCAAGGACAGTCCTCCCCACAACGCGACGAACGTGAATCCACTGCAACCCACATGCCCGTCTTTGGACCTGCTCGCCGACAGGGCTCGACAAATACAATATGGAACGGAATTTGGTCGAGTCCTGGCCCAATAATAATGATTGAAATACCACACGTGACAATAATAATAATTGCCATAATTATAATGTATTTTAGTGCAAAAAAGACGCAAAATTGCCAAAGATAAGGTAGCTAATGGACTGAACACAGGCTTTTTAGACATCAGTTTGCCACAAAGAGCTTGTTTTCATAAGTGAAAACCAATACAATGATTATTGACCGAATTGGAAATTGTACGCAAAGGCCCTCCTACCAATAAATAATAATTCCATCAATACAATCCAGCCAATAAATCCTATTATACTAGAGAGCATCACGTTGTGCTGCTAATGGCGAAGCCATAAATGTTTTTTTTAAAGCAACGTTGTGTAAAAAACATGTTTTATACTGACGGGCGAAATTCACGTGCGGATGTCCAGTTTGGATCGCGCCCCTTGTTCGATCGTCGCTGGCGCTGCCGCCTACGGTCAGTTTGGTACGCTCGTCGATTTCGCGCGGCGCGCTAGCGTCGAAGGCATCGAGAATGCTGTACTCGCGCTGTGTTGTAGCTGACTCATCTCGTGACATCCAGGAGCGCGTGTCGGGGCAGGAGCAGAAGCTGTCGTCGCTGCGTTCGACCCGTAGCCAGTGAGCCAACCTGAGGCGCTGTCGCTGGCGGCTGTTGGGGTCGGCGACCACCACCGTGAACGATCTGCTGAGCGAGAAGGCATCGTTGGAGGAGCGTGTGTCGGAAGCAGGATCTGCCGTCAAGGCGTTCGACTTGGAGCAACTTTCGATCGATCGTTGTTGGCGTCTCGACCTCGACCAAACCGGAGAGGTTCGTCGACGTCGAGTGCCTCAACGAATAGGTACGTACTTGGTGGCTTGATGGCAAAGTGGTAGGTGATGCACGCTGTCCGAACAACTCGACACACGGCGACATTCCATGTGCTACTGACCACTAACCTGGGCTCGTTGAGCCCGAGTATGTCGTGTTCATCTCACTAGACCTTTTGAAGACAGCGTCCGGCAGAGCCGATCCGCATCAATGGCGAGGGAAATTTTGTTCGGGATCATTGATCATTTGTAACTTGAATGTAGCAACGCGTACCTGCTGATTTTTATCTACTGCATTGATGCAACGGAACTTGCGTTGTGTAACGCCGCGATCATTTTCATGTGAGGTAGCGCGCGATCGGAGACGATGCGGGAGTTACTTTCGAGAACCATGACTCGAGCGGTCTCTGTGTCATCCCGTTCTCGTGCTTCCGGAGTCTTGCGCAGTTGCGGAAGAGTCAAAGCGCTAGTGATGAACATGTCGGATCGTTGCCGTACGCGCGAAAGGGCTACGTACGCTAGTGAACTGTTTTTGAGTCTTGTAGGATCGAAGACGACTCCTGTGCAAGTTTGGCCCTGAATCTTGTGGATGGTTGTTGCAAAGCCTAGACGAAGCGGAACCGCAGTTCTTGAAAGACGGTAGGGGCCGTCCTTTGCTGATGTGAGCATCACAGTTCGCGTCGTGATGGGAACGATCTGTGGTACCGTCGGTAGAAATGACGGTCCCTTGTAGTCCCTCATTCGAACTAAAACAATCGGGAGGTGGCTGGAGGAGCGATCGTCAGGTATTATGTCGTACACTTCACCTTTAGAGCCGTTGCAGAGGCCTGCTCGTTGCTCTAAATTGAACGTGAGAACAACCGGGACTCCTTCGACGAGATTGATCTGTAGCGGTAGGAACTTGGCAGAATTTGTGACAATCTCTCTGGCTTCCTCTATCAAAGTCGTCCGTGTTGCGTCATCGACTTCACGCGATCCACTGCGTGGTGTTCGGAGCTGCGCGTCGTGTCGGGCAGTGATAGTGCAGATGGGTTGTTGTAGGAGTCTCAAGGCTTCATCATTAGCCCTGTCGACGTCTACATTTCGGTAGGCGAGGAATGAGAGATTTGTAGCTCGAGACCTGGGTGGTCGAAGAACTCGTGAGTTGATAACGTGTAGATCCTGGTCATCTACTGAGCCTTCTCTCACGTGGCGCAGTGCGTCGTACCACTCAGGATCCGCCGTTCCGCGGTTTTGCTGTCGCAGAATGAAGAAAAGAGGAACACTTTCCCACAACTTGCGGCCTTTTCTCTCAACGTCGGACATCAACTTTTCTGCTGGCGTGGAGAGCGCCGATGGCGATACTGGTCCCAGTTGACTTGGATCCCCAGTAAATAAAATATCGCGACCTCCAAAAGGCTTGTCACCGTGTCCGGGAAATATCTCGCGCAGCCGCTTGTCAATCCAATGCAGCATACCGCACGAGATAACACCATACTCATCGATGACGATCAGTTGAACGTGTTGCAGCTCACCTTGGAGACGGCGTAACGTCGATTGACCTGGGATGCTCAACAGTGGCACGTAGTCTCGTTGGAAAACATTCCGACCTAGGCTCGGGAGGCCGAGGGCAGACGTCAAAGTTCGTCCCCCAATTAGAAATGCCGCCGAGCCTTGATGAGCCATGAGGAGGATCCGTTTGGTGGCTTCTTCTCGCCCAAACACGATGCGTAGGTCTTGAATGATTTGTTGAATGAGCCAGCTCTTACCCGTCCCCCCTTCGCCAGACACAATCATCTGAAGCTGCGGGCAGGGGCGCAGTTCAGTCACCTCTTGGATTCGACGTCGACTTTGCTGCATCCACAATGCAAATGGCCTCCATTGATCTTCAGTCATACATGGTGACTGGTCCTCGGTCGGATACAACGTAGGAAGCAGGTTGGAATAGAGATTCTCGATCTCGTGACCAACAGCACGCTTGGTGAATGGCCGCACGACGTCTTGAAGGAATCGTTTTGCTCTGGAGATATCGTCGTCGCTGTACTGTAACTTTGATACATACGTACAGATCGGTGGTTGAGACCCCGGCGGGGCAGCGCCAAGATTGCCAGGTGAGGGAAACGACCACTCTGGTGCTGGAAGGACGATGTCATCGTTGCGAGAGGCGTGGATGATCGCTTCTCGACTAATCGTGGCTTCCACATGCTGCACCCACGGGGAGGATCCTTGGTCTCTCCACGTCCGATATTCGCTGCACACCCTTTCATCACCACTAGGCAAATCTGCCAGCTCTCGCCAAGGTTTGTGGAGAAAGAGCTGAGAGTAGCAGTAGTCGGCGTCTTCCTCGTTCGTTCGAAAGCGGGGACTCGGTCGCACGACCTGTCGTTGCTTTCTCTCCTTGATGTAAGATCCACCGCCAATCAGTTCCCAACGTTGTAGATGTTGCGTTTCGGCCGGGCGCTGGACCGAGCACTCGTACTGTTCGCAGAAATCGCGGAACGCTAGGTCTTCGAACGCTGGGAGATGAGGTCTCCGCATGTATGCAAGCTCAATTGATTCCATGCGGACGACGCCAGGAGCAGTGACTGTTGGTGGCGCTCCATCGCTGCGAGCAACGTCAACACGGTAGAAACGGCGATCGTGGCGAGAGACTTTGAGTTTCAGCACTGTCCTTGACTTGCCATAGAGACAAAGATTGTTTGACAGAATATACACGGCTTCTTGTGCGCTCACTTCCCGGATCGCTAGTACAGCAGCTGCTGTTCGATGAAGGAGGCGGGTGTGCGGTACGCCATTCGGCAGCTTGCTGAGAGCAGCTTCGATCGTTCTTTTGAATCGTACAGAGTCGGGTTCAGCTTTGCTGACGTACGCAGCTGTGTACTCGGCTGCTCCATACGCGTTGCCAATAATCTTAACGTCGATGTTGGCTCTCCACGTTGACAACAACGCCGGGTTATAGTTGTTCGTGCCGGGGTCGTCTCGCTTGTGATCGAACCGAATGCGCACACCTCCTCGACTTTCATCGCGCTGAACGGTAGTCGTCTCTTGTAGATCCTTCGGGTATCCGAAACGGCACAAGCCGTCGCGGCGACATGACGATCTTGGGCAGCACACATGGAGTTGGACTCGCTGAACGACCGAAACGAGGTCCACACGGCGTTGCTCAACAGAGCTGGCAGGTGGAGGCCGTCGACACAACGGGTCCCCTTCGGGCAAGTCGGTAGGAGATACGGGCGGACTGCCTCGCCAACAAGAGACGAAGTTGTCTGCGAATTCAACCAACCGATCGATGCCTGCTGCCGTCTTGGACAGCTCGAGGATATCTGGAGCATCCTTCACCCAGAACAGTGCATGCACATGTGGGGAGCCGCGCCTCTGGAACTCAATCCGCCAAAACCAGTCGATAATCTCGCCCAGGGGCTTGGCCTTACCACAAAGAATATACTTGAAAAAAGCCTGGAATCGTCGATGGAAATGACGGGCGGCAAGGTCGGGGTTTTCGTTGAGATACCTGCGCTTTTGCGTGGGGGAGAGGTCGGCTGCTTGCTGGAATGATAGTGCAGGATCACACACTCTGAAAAAGTCCGGCCACACGGTGTCGGCGGCACTGAGTGTCACGAAGAACGTTGGCCACGGGTTTTCAAGCGCTGGGCTCCCAATCATGGCCATGAGATCGTTCCGAACGTTGGCCCAGTAGAGGCCCGTACCTCGGACGGACCTGAAGAATGGCTTTAACTCCTTTAGGTACTTCGAGACGTTGTGTACAGGCGTAGCCGGTTGCGTAGCCTGTCTATCGGCACCATCGCGTTCACAATCCGATACGTCGTTGTGCGCACTCGTGCGGTGGCAAACCTGCTTCACCAAACCGTCGATCTGGCGCCTTTGAATCAGATTCAGGCAGAAAAACTTGAATGTTGGGTGAATGATGAACCTCCGGTCGTGCCACGCCATGAGATGGCTACAGTAGTCAGCAAGCTTATAGTCAGTTCGGCGCGTTTCGACATCCTCGATTGGGTGAAATCCACCCAAGCCGTGCGGGAATAGTGTCGGGAAGCAGCTTTGCATGAGCAGCTTCGTTGTGTACTCGTTCATGGGTCTGTCGTATCGGGGTGCGATGAAAGCCTCTTCACCATTGCATCCCTCCAGCATAGCAACGATGTTGTCATCCTCGCGCTGTGTCTCCACTGGGTGTTCCAAAACAAAAGATTCTGCGAATGGTTCTTCTGTGCACACTGTTTCGCCATGCTCACAGTCGTCATCATCCTCATCGTCATTGTTCTTTTCAAGTTCAGATTCATCTGGGTCTAAATCGACTGTAGGGACTTCAGGGTCTGTAGGCATCGTTTCGAGAAGATCTTCGTCGATCAGGACATGGCTGTATATCGGGTTGTGGGCAATCAACCACACAAGTGCTTCACGTAACAACCATGGCCGGACCTGATAGTAGGAGCTGCTTTGTCGCGAACTTGGGTTCTTTAGTTGGATAACACCGCATCGATCAGCTGGACGGGGGAGTTTCGAAACGACATCGTAGGCGTCATTCCAAAAGTTTATGGCGTTTCCACGCGTAGCTGTCTGCCCGAGAGGCCCCAAGGTGAAGCAAGTTGTGAAGCACACTCCAAGCCCGATCATTCTTGCTTCCATAGGGTTCAAGAGTGCAAGGCAGTCAGGGACGGTGGGAAGTTGGAATCCGCTTGCGATGCTGAATCGCGGGATCTGCCCTCGCGCCAGCGCGCTGTCGCACCGAGCACACATCGCAACTTGTTCGCGGACGCCGTCGTGATAGACGCCAGCAGCAACCAATCCTCTACTTGGTCCGGAGCTGGTCGTGACAGCGAGAGATTTGAAGAGGGGTGTGGAGCTTGAGTACGGAATTGTTTTCACCGAATCTGGGGGTACGTGCTCTCCACACACAGCACATATCTTTGACAGAGGTTTATCAATCTCAGCAAAGAATCTCACCTCGTCACGACTTCTAAGCGTGTGAACTGGGGCCAGTTGATTCGCCTTGTTGCGCGTGTCGGTTGCCAGGTGTTGCGCCAAACGATTTGCAGACGCAGCTGCTTCATGCAGGTCAAGCCCACACTGCAGTGACCTCCTTGCTTTCTTGTATTGCCGCGCGGCCTCAAGTCGTTCTTGGGTTTGTTCGGCTGTTTCCAACATTCGCTTTCCCCTCATCACTTCGCCGCGACAACGTTGAGCTTGAGAAACGCGACCTTCTAGACTGCGCGGCATCGCTGGATCCACTTGCGTGAGACGACAGTTTTTCTGAAATGCAAATCGCGAGCGCCCGTGTTGGCTCTAAGACGGACCAGCGCCGATCACAATAGCACATGCCAAAACAACGTCACCTTTGAAACGCTCATTTTTGTACCAGTCAACCCAACGTCAAGCGTAGAAAGTGCATTGTGTACAAAGTTCAGTTGAGCATGTTTTCATTACAGTGAACAGAAACAAAGCGTGCATTCGTGTGGCAATAAAAGTCGTTCTCCGAACGAATTCAGGCTGGCCGGTTGTTTTGCTCACGGCTTTGGTTCTTTGGCTTTGCGCTTGGCCTTGCCGCGTCCTGTGTCCACGTCGTTCTTGGTGAGCGATCGAGCTTGCACAGACCCTTGCGCGATCCCTTGGTACATCTGGAGTCCACTGACGTTGTTGACGACGTACGATCGACCAGGGATGTAATCATCGCCAGTGACATGGTCGAGCGAACGCTTCTTCGCCTTCCAGAGCGTGAGGCAAAACACATACTCCGAACGATCCTTCAACTTGCCGATGAGGGCTTTGCGCTCTTCAAAGTCATCTGTCGAGCTTTTGTCGATCATGTACACGTGCCAGCACAACTCCATCTCCTCAACATTGTGCACGTCCAAGTCGATGGTTACCTTAGCTTCCTTTACGGGCTTCTCGTCGGTGATGTACTTGAGGACATCACGCGGGCGGCTGAATCGTTCCTCTGGGATCGCCATTTGGCGCTCATACTCGGCGTTGAGCTCTGCGAGGCTCATTGTGGAATGACTTCGGACCCCGCACGCGAGCTATCTTCTCGTAGCCGCTCACCGCGATCGCGTGCACATGGGCTCACACGCCCCCCTATAACTCCTCACTCTACCGCGACCGACACCGTCAAACGGGGGAAGATCGGCTTGGCGCCGTTCCGTACCAGTCAGAGCGCGAGCGCAACGCCCAGTCTCGTCGCGCGTGGTTGCGTGTCGCGACGGTTCGCGGCCCGGCCATTTAAAGCAGGACGTACCGTAGGCAAGCGACTGCTCGTCGCACTGTAGGGACCGCTAGTGATACGCAGGGTAGAGGTGTGGGTGGTTGTTTCGTATGACGACACAGGGTTGCCTCTATGCATCGCGTCGGTATTGGCACGAGGTGGGTGGTGCCGTGGCTGGGAGGTATGTTGGTGGACTTTGTTTCCTGCTTGGTGACTGTTTGCGGAGGCGTTTACTACGCCACCGCGGTAGAGTTCGTGATGGTGAGCTGCACTTTGAATTTAGCGTGCCGGCCGGCGTCTGGACTTCAAATGGTCAACGATGGGATTCTCCTCGCTGTCGCTGCAGTGGCAAGGCAGCACTCGCAAGGCGGCTTTGACGACGTCCAGCGTCTAATCTCCATCTTCCTCTACGACCTCGACATGTGGACTGTCGAAGAAGCTTGCTACAAAGGACTACCACGGCTTGTGCACTGCCTGATGGCCGCTGGATTGGGGTATCGAACCCATCCCGCGTATGTCGCGTACTTGTACAACAAGAGCGTCACAAAATGGGCTGCTACTGGCGATCTCGAAAGCATTATCGATTTTGATCGTTGCCTCCCCGGCATCGTCTTCACTCACGCTGCCGCTGCCGCTGCTGGAAATGGACACACGAACGTTTTGGATTGGCTCGAAGCTCGTGGAGATCTTGTCGTCTGGGCTTCCACCGGATTTGCACGCGCATCGCTGGGAAGTCATCTTCACGTCCTACAATGGTTTAACGGCCACGGGTTTGACATTGCCAAAGATCCGCTTCTCCTCGAATCAGTCGTAGCCGCCAAGATTGATGAAGTGACCAAGTTTTTGTGGCCTTTGTTCGAGTCGAGGAAAGACTATCAATGCTACGTGACTCTCGCCGTAGCGATAGCGCCGTTGAGCATGGCACAATGGATGATTGCCAACGCCACCACAAGCATCGAAGTTTGTATTGATAAACCAGCTGCTCGTGGTGATGTCGAGTACTTACGTTGGGCCCAAGAGCATCACGCGACCGCGACAACGCTCGCTATGGATGGAGCAGCTGCCGAAGGTCACCTTGACGTCGTGATGTGGCTTCATGTCACACGGGCAGAAGGATGCACAAGGTCAGCGATCGATGGTGCGGCGTCCAGCGGGCATCTTGGAATTGTCCAGTGGCTGGCGCACAATCGAACGGAAGGGTGTACTGAGAAAGCTCTGTTTGGCGCTGCAACGGCCGGGCGGTTGGACATCCTTGAGTGGCTTCTTGAGAGATGGCCAACGATGATTGTTCCTCCAACAACATTTGATCACGTCTGTGCGAACGGCCATCTAGATGTCGCCCGTTTCCTCACAACCAGAAGCATTGGTGGTGGGTCGCATCATGCCATGGATTGGGCTGCTGCAAACGATCACGTCGAAGTTTTGCAGTATCTCCAGCTAGCGAGACAGGAAGGATGCACCACCGCAGCAATGAATTGCGCCGCCGCAAAGTCAAGCATGGGTGCTCTCGAATGGCTTGCAAGGAACCGACGGGAAGGCTGCACGACTGCAGCGATGGATTCAGCTATTGCGAACGCTGAATATGAGGTCGTGCACTGGCTACAACATCATCGAGACGAAGGGTGCTCTGGGCGCGCGATTCAACTGGCTGCCAAACGTGGCGACTTGGACATGGTCGAATGGTTGCATAAAACCTATCGCACTCGCTCGTCTGGCCGAGCCATCGATGAAGCGATCGATGGTGGGCATCTCCAATGCGTCAAGTGGTTTCGAGAGAACCGCGATGAGTATGCATCCGCAGAGGGCATGTATTCTGCAGTCCGTCGTGGGCATTTCACAATCCTGGAGTATCTGCGAACGAGTGGCTCTGTATCGTGCGCTCGTCTATCGTTTCAGTGTGCCATCGACTCTCGGCAACTGTATATTGCTGCTTGGATCGCTGACAACTTCCCACATGTTGTGGACCTTCCATACATCAAGACCTCAGGATCCACAAACGACTGGTCAAAAGCAATCGTCTTAGCGGTATTTGGTTATCACACCGACCAGTAACTACGTCGTAGCTAGCTCGTCGTGTGGACCGAACATCCTGTAACTCTAAATGCGCACGAACATTACATACACTTACAAAACGGCTCGTCGCTCGTGGTTGCGTGTCGCGACGGTTCGCGGCCAGGCCATTTAAAGCAGGACGTACCGTAGGCAAGCGACCGCTCGTCGCACTGTAGGTGCCGCTAGTGATACACAGAGTGGATCGGCTCGACGCCGTACCGTATCAGTCAGAGCGCGAGCGCAACGCCCAGTCTCGTCGCTCGTGGTTGCGTGTCGCGACGGTTCGCCCCCCAGGCCAATTTGAGCTGGCGTTCCGAGTGATGCTGCCGCTTGCCCCTCGCCGGTAGGAACATGCATCATGTACCATAAGGTTGCTTTAGCCGCTCTTACTCTTCAAAGCGCCACCAAGTACGCATTCGGCGCGCCAGTTGATCTCCATGGACGAATCAAACACCATTGTCATCGCTGACACTGATGAAGATCTTGAAGAAAAACCAGCCGTCCCTCTCCCCAATCCACCCCCAAATCAAGCTGTTGCTGTCAACGACCAGATTCACCGCAGCTCGAAACGACCAAAGCGCCTCAACGCAGACCTACGACACGATGGCTCTAAGGTTCGCAGCGACACTGTGCTAGCCGAATCACCAGACGTGAAGCCTTGGGCACGATCGGAATCCACGGTTGCGAAGATGCGACCCTCCAACGTCTCAACCCACCACCCTCGACTGCCACCCATGAGGTTCGGTCGGGCTCAATGGCCGCACCATGTTGTTCACCTTGCGGCGCATTTCAATCCTGACGCCATTACGCTACCCTACTCGCCAGTCGACGTATCGTGCGGTTGTTTGAAGCGATGCTCGTACGAGTCTTGCCCGAATGCGGAGCGTGGTCTTTTTTGCGCGAAGAACTGCTGTCCACATGAAGGCGACTGTGGTAACGGCCTTGCTGAGTCGAAGGACTTACTTCTCGTGCAAGACCGTCGGACCAATTCCTTCGCAGTTATTGCTACCAAGGCCATTCCCGCAAAGGTCATTCTTGGCCAGTACTTTGGGAGGCTCATGCTCGTCCCCCCAACGAACGCAAGGGTTCCAAACCGTGGCTACCGCCTTGTCATGCACGTATCCCCCAAGCACTGTGGTCAGTGGCGTGCGTGCATTGACGCACAAACGTTTGGTGGAATGCTCCGATTCGCAAACCACTCATGCAAGCCGACTTCGCACTTTTACGAGGTGTCCAACGGCCTCGTTCACACGGTTGTGGTCATCACGAAGCGCCCCATCAAGGTAGGAGAGGAAGTGACAGTCGACTATGGTTCTAACTTGTGGTTCGTTTGTCGCTGCGGTGAAGAAAACTGCTGCCATCGCGACATTCAGGACCTTCCACACCCACAGTCCAAGACGTAAGGATAGGTAATACAGCTAAGACACTTTCACACACTAGCTGTATTTCGCTTTCACACATGACGGTACGGTTCGTCGCCTAAACCGATCTGCTCTGCGTATCGTTAGCTGTCCCTTCAATGAGATGAGCGGTCGTGCGGTCGTGCACCTGCACTATGATTCGTGTATTTGTCGGATAGTCGGCGCGGCGTCATCGTATCAGTTCTTTTGCGGTTGTCTATGTATGAACGTGCTTTCGAGCGTCCATCACAAGAACGTAGTTTCTAGTGTTCATCACAAGATATATGAGACAGATCCCGCCTCGCGCTGGATCGGCTAGGTGAGTTCTGCCTTCTGGCGGCGAGCGATCTACTCGCTCTGATTGATGCGCGAGAAACGTTCAGTCTTCACGTAGATTCCTAAATGCGGTTTCCAACTGCGGATCCAGCGTACCCCATAGTTATACCTCGATTTTAGGGCGAGATGATCTTTTTAAGCGGTATAACCCTATCGTCTCGGACCTTCGAACTTAGCTGAAAACAACCTCGACGAACTATGCGACTTCATACCGTACACTGGCATTTTCGGAAATTTACACCGTGCTTGGAGAAACATCTTTGACAAAATTACGAAAAGCTCTCATGACCACCCGTTTTCACGACCATTTTCAATTACGAACACCGCTTGTCTTCATTTTGTTGGTCGCAACCACAAACGTTTTTGGATAAGTACGACGCGACCTTTTGAAGACGTCATTAAAACCGGGCAATTTCGTGAGGAACATCCGCGGGTTACGGTCGACTTCCAGTATTTATGGCTTCGCCAATTATTTTTGTCGAGCCCTGCTCTACGGTAGAAGGATGTCTCCGACTCAGTTTCTCAGACTTGTCCCCTCAAGCGCTTCCTCGTGCCAGAGTGCCCCAAACCGACCCACGGGCAGACCAGACCAAACGAGACCAAACCACACCACGCCACGCCTCCGTCTTCTCTCACTTCACAAAACTCGCGGCCCTCCTCAGTCATCTCTACTCACCGACCCACTGTACCTGCAAGCAGATCGCGGCTATGCTGCCTTCTCTCCGCCGTCAACGACTAGAGCTCGGGCCGTGCATCGTGCTTCGAGTACCGACATCGTCGTTGCCATTGGCGCGCCCCCCCCCCGTCCCTACCACCGTTCCCATGGTCGAGCTCACAGTCGACGCTGCACCGTTCGCGACGATGGCCAGTGCGCAGCTATTCTGTGCTCAGCTCCGTGCCCCTGGTAAAGACCCGATCGTTGTGGTTGTCAAGACCGCACATGCTGCACCGTATCGGATATGCTTCCGACGGGTTACACTTAAAATGGACCAAGTTCGGACCCGGACCCACAACTGGGCCAGATTTTGAACTGGGTCTAAAAATACCAAACGCTCAAGGATTTGACCTGTCCAAGTATCTATAGCTCGTATCGGCGGAGATTCCTATCCTTT
>JAADXQ010000157.1:0-24637 GCA_023337915.1 Pythium angustatum | reverse complement strand
CGCCACCGTCGCCACTGCACCGACCGACCACGCGAAACAGAACACGACAATGACCCGCATGCCTGGCCGCGCGAAGGACAACGCAGCGACGACGATCGCGACTGCCGCGACAGCAGCGCCGTTGGGCACTCGCTTTCCGGGCTTGCGTGGTCTCGGCGCGCGCCCGCCGCAGGTCCCAAACCGGACGTTTGAACCCCCTGATCGAGCACGCGTTCTCCGTGGGAACCTCGCGTAAGGCCCATCGCTTTCATGGTCGCCGCCTGTGCCGGATCGCAACGAGCGACCAGCAGCCACGCGGGCGGGCCGTGAACGGTTCGTTAGTTGTATTTTGTCAGTCGCAAATTATAATGGAGTACGTTGTTTCTGTTGACATGTGACGGTACTCGTTCATGATTCGCTCGGTCTGTTTCACTGGTACACTACTGCAGCCGGCGACGGTGCGACTGTGCTGTGTGTCGACGATCCCTCAAGTACCGCTACCGTAGTTCACCAGATGTAACTCAATAGACGCCAACTTTGTCAGTCAGCTGTGTGTCGACGCGAGCGCGAGAGCTTCCGTTGGTACAAGCAGTTCGTCAAGTGGGCCACGTTGATCTCTGGGTCAGACAAGCCAGCGCCAGCCAAGGCACGTCGTCAAGCTCGACACTCCGGTGTCAGCAGCCAGCCGAGAGCTGTGAGGTGAGACTCGTACTCGCAGTGACGTTGGCTACAGTACACCGCACGGCTCACGCTAAACGCCTGAACGACAGCGACCAGCGTGGTGAAGGCGAGCACGCCAAAGAAGGCCACTCAGTCAGCCGTGGATGGGGGTTGGCGATGACTGCCTCTCGAGGCGACGCAAAGATAATGAGCTAGATACCCATGGCGTCCACCGCCTTCTGTGTTTCCGCCGTTCACCGCACACTGAACAACAATCGCTATATAGACTCGGTTTCTCTGCTGTCGCTGTCCGGTACAGTACCGCCAGGGCGCCTCAATCGACCTGTCTCACGCTCGGTACCGCACTTCTTCTGGATCTGCGATGCGCTGGTACGAGCCTCTGCGGCGAGCGCTTGTGATGATGTTGAAGAGCGTCTTGGCCACCACCGCAAGGCCGACACCACTGATAAGGCCCGACCAGAATTGAGGTGGCGGCGATGCCGTCACGCGTTCCGAGTCGAGGCGAGTCGTCGGTGCCGACCCAGGAGATGGACCAGTCGCAGCAATAGCTCCAGTACCGGTAGCTCCCACCCCACCACCTCCGCCACCGTGAAGCAGCTGCTGGAGTAACTGCTCGAGCTGCGTGCGTGGCGGCAAGTCGATGGTCTTGGCGTGGTTCTCGGGCGACTGCAGCGCGGGCGTCACATCGACAAACCAGTCGCCAAACGTGATCGGGATCAAGTGGCGACTCGTCGCGTTCGAGAAATCGAGTTGGTTCAAGTCGATCATGCGCAGCACCATGTTCTGCGTCGACTGAATGTACAGCTTGCGGCGGACGTGGTCGCGCACGACGTTCCACTCGGTGGCTTCGCTGTACGGAGGACGGACGACGGTGTTGATGATGTGCAGCGCGTCGGAGATCGAGCGCTGCTCCTCTGTCGCGACCGTGTACGACGTTGGGCCCGACACGGCGTTGGAGTACCCGGACGGCACGTGGTGGTTCAACACCGAAATACGAAGGAACCGTTCCACGGATCCGTAGCCACCGGGGATGGTCGTGAAGCCATTCACTTCGAGGGCGGCGAGTTGTTCGTCGAGCGGCGGATCGTTCGTGAGCACACTGTTGATGTTGTCGTACACTTTGGTCTCACCCTTGATAAATTCGATCACGAGGCTTTTGCCAAGCGCATCGTGGACGCTCACGTGAAGCGGCATACGGCCGAGCGTCGTCGCGTGCAGGAGTGGCACTTGGATGCGCTCGTCAAACTCCGCGAGCTCAAAGGTCTTGAGCCCCTCACGCACTTCGTCCACGGTCGCAAAGTTGCCGAGCAGGTACGAGCACACGGACGTCACGATGGGCTTGTCCGGATGCTTCACGTCGGGCTCGTCGTTCTGCGGCGTGGGGTACTGCGTCTCCATCAACATCAACCACGCTGCCGAAAGCCCGCGCTCGTTGAGCCCGTCGGCCGCAGCGTTCACACCGAACATCTGGAACGCTACGAAGCCGTACTTGTTCTGCCACTCGTAATCGGCACACTCGACACAGCCCAACACGGGCATTTCCTGGAAGGTCGTGCCACGCGGGATGACTTCGACGACGGTCTTTAGATCGACCTCAAAGTCCATGGTGCGGGCACTGATGACCGTGTCCGCTGACGACGCGTTGAGTAGGAAGTCGCTACAAGCGAGCGCATGATGGAAGCTCAACGCTACGAGCGTGACTGTCGCGGCGGCCGCCGTACGGTGCAGCTTCATGCTTCCGCAGAGACTGTGATGGCGAGTTGGTGAGGATCTTCTTCGACCGCAATCGAAGGTGGCTGCGAGCAGTCGGTCGCTTCCTATTCCAAAACAAGGTGAGCTGCTCATTCAAGAATGATTGTACTGACGAGTGCGGATTGGACCAGATTCACCTAACCGCATATTCGATTCTGCGATGGAGCGAGCCTAATCCTGCTCCACTGGAGATTAGCCAAGCGACTGTACCGGTAATCACAGTACAGTGCGTGCTCTCCACAGGTTAAACTGCAACAGAGTGATGAACCCGTGCTGTGATCATGATCCATTCGTTTCGTGCAGTCGGCACAGCTCGCGCCCACAAAACATGGCGTACAGTATGAGCTCTTCAAATAGGAGGTCTATCGCGTCGGGGACAGGCAAACCCAACGATTCCTTACCTGTGCGGTGGGTCTTGAACTGGGTGACTGGATCATCTACAGTACGCATGATGTCCTTGCTCAGCAGCCACAACATTAATTACCACTGTTTCAAATAGACAATGCATCTTATAACAGTAGATAATGGTGGTGAATGTGGGAACGTAGCTTCCATACACTAACATGAGTTACATCATTTGGTTTTTAACTAATTTTCTCATGTGTTACAACAGGTCTTTCGCAACCGAGTCTATGCGAATAGAGGGTGACCAAATTGAGCACTCTGGACACTGTCCAACGCTTACCTAGGTACGACGGGCGGCATGCAGCTTCTCCAACCTCCTAAATCAAATACTATTGACTGTGAATCAAATTCTTTTGGGTGGAAGCAAAGCATTTATTAGTTCTGAAAGGTGCACTTGTGATTACGATGGGCCAATAAAAACCGGTTTTGCGCCCTGGCTTCTCGTGGCGTCGTGGCCCGCGACCAGGATGATGCCCCACGACTCTCGAGGCATCATCCTGCCCCAATAATCCGTCCAACACCCAACACCAACGTTTCGGCGAAGCGACGAAACGCTACATAACAGGGTTGTCGACCGGATACGTACACCTCATCAGACGCGACTCGCGAGCAGTGTTCGGCGAATCGGCGGCACGCGCAAGGGACTGTGTGCGTGCGGACCGTCATCATCGCCGTCATCTCTCAGCTTCTCTCTCACCGCTCGATCGATACACTCCTGAGTTCTTCCTCACTTGTCGAGAACCGATTTCTCTCTCCGCGAAGAACTCCAAGTGCGGAACAGAACACTCCAGAACGAACCGAGCCGGTTCCTCCGCGGTACCAACGAATTCACCAGACTCCTCCTACGTCTTGAACCGGAGCAGGCCCAACGTTGGCGTAGTTTTTCGTTGGGATTCCACCAACAGAACACATCATGGAACCGATCCGCCTCCCGTGGAACGGCGTCGCGAGGCGCATGCTCGGGAGCGCCGAGGAGGTCCAGGACTTGTCCAGCGACAAGACCTGGCTCTTCGTATACACCTCCAGTCTCTTCGTCTCGTTCCTCGCGACGCTCGTGGCCAGTAACCACATGCGTAAGCTCGGCGGTGACGTCTTTCGCTCGGCCGTGCGCTTCGTGACCACGAGTTTTCTCATCTGCACGTCGGTCCACGCGCTGTCGGGTGGGCTCTTTTACGCGTACCTCATCGCCAACATGGACGCGTGGATCGACGACGTTGACAAGGTTGCGCGCAAGAAGTGGGGCCCGGATGGAAGCCACGGCTCGGGCAGCTCCCACACGCCGATGCTCGGGGCGATCTTTACGGGCAGCGGATCGTCGGGCGTCGAAGGCGCGATCGAGTCGATCCTTAAGAAAGACGGCAACAACGACGGTGGCGAAGCAGCGTTCTTGTCCAAGCTCGCGCACGACTACCAGCTCATGCAGCCGACGCTGACGTTTCTGCTCTGCCTCGAGAACATTTTTTTCGTGCTCGGTGCCTACTGGATCTTTTTGCTCACGTGCGAGCTGTATCAGCTCACCAAGCGGACGCACGACCGTGGCAAGAAGAAGGAACGTCAGCAGATCCGCAAGTACGCGAGCGGCGCCATGGGAATTTTGCTCTTTTTCCTGTGCGCCGGCATTGTTGTGCTCATGCTCAAGCACGGCTACGGTGCGGCCTACCGGTTCCTCAACATGTTTGAGCTCGCGACGATCATCCTGTCAGTGCTCTACTCGTGGGGCGCGCTGCTCAAGCTCAAGCTCATGGGCCGCAAGAACGAGCACATTCACGGCATGCTGCTGGCGTCGCCGCTCTACCGGCGGCTCAAGTCCATGATGATGGTGTGCATCGTGTTTACGCTGCCGTACTCGTGCATGCAGCTCAGTCTCGTGTGCATGAGCGTGGACGCTATTGACAACGTCCCGGATTACGTTGTTGGTATCGTCACGACGCTGTACTACCTCTTTGGCGCGGCGCAGGCCGTGGTCATGGCCGGCAGCCAGCAGTGCTGCGTGCGGATCCTGCAGCCTATCATCCCTCAGCACTTGCGGAACACGCCCGAGTGGCGTCGACTTCAAGGGTCACGCCGCGTCGAGTCGACCGCGTGCGTAGACGACGGGTTCCTCGCCCCACCCGAAGAGCCCGTGTTTGTGAACACGGACATTGAATCATCGAGCGCGTTGTGGGCGCAGGCACCGCAGCACGTGATCGACGAGGCGCAGCGCGTTCACGACGATCTGCTGCGTTCGCTCTTGCCAAAGTTTCGCGGGTACGAGATCACGACTGCCGGTGACGCGTTCCAGCTCGCGTTCCACTCGATCCACGAGGCGGTTGAGTACTGTCTCGAGGCGCAGCTGCAGCTCGTCCAGGCCAAGTGGCCATCGGAACTGCACGGACTGACGGAGTCGACCAAGACCGAGCGCGAGTGCAACCTCAAGATGAATCCGCTCTTCCGCGGCTTGCGCGTGCGCATGGGCATCCACGACACGAACACCGAAGAAGAAGGCACGATCATCTCGCAGATCCACCCAGTGACAGGCAAGACACTGTACATTGGTGCGAGTGAGCTGATCGCACGAGAGATCGGAGACCTCGGGTTCGGTGGCCAGATCATCATGTCGAAGCGGATTGCGACGTACTTGCGTAACCACGAAGACGAAGTGCCGACGCCGTTTATCGTCCACTACTACGGCGCGACCGATTTCAGCGCGCTGGCTGTCGACATGGAGCTGTACGAACTGACACCAAAGCTTGTGGAAGGACGTCGGAAGATCTTCAAGAAGCGCCGTGCTGCCGAAGCGCGAGGAATGAAGGTGTTTAAAGTGGTCGCTGCGACCCCGACCGCAAGCAGTAACGAGTCGACGGGCGAGGAGTCGAACGTGGAGTTTCGCGCACAGCGCTCTCCGACAGACGAAGAACGACGCATGTGGTCGAATGTATGAAGCATGTCCAGTGTATTTCAAGGCAAGGTCTTTCGTGCGAGCCAGCGTGTCTACAACTCGACTTCGTGCTTTTGCTTTGCTGCGAGCGCGTACACCAAGCAATCGAACGCGCGCTGTTTGCTGAGCCGGTCGAATACATTTGCAATCGTCGCGAGCGCGACGGTATCCTGGCGTTTGTGTTCGTTCACGAGCAGCCGCGTCCCCGCCACCAACAGGTCTCTCGTCTTGGTCGAGTCGGCCTCGAACAAGAGTGTCGTTTTCCCGTTGTCGAGCACGAACGCGAGGGTGTCGTTGACAGAGGTCAGAACGCCAGGCTCCCCGGCTTTCGTGGCAGCGACGCGACGTACATTGTGGATGAAGAGTGTGACGGATTTCTTGGTTTTGGCGCCGGCGTCGCCGGTGGTCGAGCCGCTTTGTTCGAAGACGAGGTAGCGCGACTGTGCGCTCACGAGCCGAAGTGTACGGTTCTTGAGCACGCCTTCGGATGGATAGTATTTCAATTGGAACCCCTTGACCAGTAGCTTCTTGAAATGAGACACGAGTTCCTTGCTTTTCTCTTGGTTACGAGCCGACTGAGACGGCGGTGGCATCGGGGTCGACGTTGCTGTCGCCGTCGGAGGCGACGGTGGAGCACGTCGAGGGCTACGCGGCTTCATTGGTGGCAGGCCCTTTGACGCTGCGCCTGGCTGGTCCGCCTTGAGTTGCTCCGACTCCAGTTTCTTGTCCACGTCCTTGCCGTCGGCCTTGGCCGCAGCGTCTTTCGCATCGGTCGTCTTGTCTGTGCGATCTTCTTTCGCTTCCGACTTCAAGGACATCGGCACAGTCGACTTGCGTGGCGCGGGCTCCGGTGCCGACGTTGTCGTGGTCGTGGTCGTCGTCGCAGCCGTCAAGAACGAGAGGATCGCCGGTACACGAAGCTCGTGCGTCTCCGACACGGACGCTGGCTGCTGGAGCTTGCCGAGTGCCTGTTGGACAAGCTGGGCGGCCATGTACTGCTGCCCTTGCATGACGACGCCCGAGCCACGGCGAAGCGCGATCGCAGCCGTGTCCTTGCAGACTTGCACGACCTTTTCGCTCGCACGTCGCTTCATGTCCAAGATCTTTTCGTCGATCACATCTTCGTGCTTCATAAACGTGGGCGCGAGCCATTTCTCGTGGAGCACGCGTGCGCCGTGGTACTGCGGCATCACGAGCCACAGCAAAAGCGCGAGCTTGGCTTCAAAGTAGAAAGGCACCCATCCGCCAATGACCGTATCACCTACAAGCTCAACGACCCAGAAGAGCGCGTTTACGGTCCAGAACGTAATCCACTGCAGGAGCTCTTGGGTGTCTTGACGGCGCAGAGCCCGCGACGACTTGTAGATGGGGAACACATAGCCGACGCCCAGTGCGAGTTGACGCGCGGTCCACGGCCCGACGATCGTCATGCTCGCTTTGGCCCAATGGGAGAAAGACAGTCGCAAGTGATGGTTACTTGGGAGAAGAACGCAGCGTGAGGAGTTCTGGAAGGAGAGCGTGCGAGATGGAGAGCGCGAGCGGCGGGGTCTTATACGGCATCTTTTCGTGCACCATGTTGAAGCGCTATTCTTAACTGTACATTTCAGATATTTCGATGCAAGACCAGTCTATTGTGGTATTATTTTCAGACTTGGACAGACTGGCTCTAGTGTTTGTATCGGTTCCTACCATGGCACGCGTTTCTGTCGTTACAGTTCTGCCCCCATCACCACGGTGGCACACTCATAATAACGACAGGGCGATTTCTGACCGAGTCAGGTCGTAGGATGGCGTCGCGATGGCTGCGCGTCGAGGTGGCCCACGCGGCCATGCACACGACCGAGGAAGGCGGCGCATTAGCGCACTCGTCACCTCTTAAGCTCGTGCTCACGGGTCTCTTCTTCGGGCTCATTCATGTGCTCACGGGGCCGGACCATTTGAGTGCGCTCGCGACGCTCTCGGCCGGTTCGTCGTGGCGGTCGTTCGCGCTCGGGATCCGCTGGGGATGCGGCCACAGCATCGGCTTGATCATCATGGCCGTGATCTTTATCAGCCTCGACGGCAAACTCGATTTCTCGGTGCTCAATGTCGTGACGGACATTCTCGTCGGTTTCTTCATGGTCGGTTTGGGTCTCTACGGCGTCCACGAAGGCGTGAAAAAGTCCAGGCAACGTCGGCGCGAGATCCGGGAAGAGAAGGCTCGCGAACGAGAGAAGAGGCTCGAGCAGGGTGAGGACGTGAATCGTGGCGAAGGGACCGAGAAAGAGAACGGCGACGATACGGAGGCCGAAACGGCGTCCATTATGAGCGCGTCGCCGCGAGAGCAGTTGTTCAAAAACCACAAGAACTCCAGCGATCGTACTCAAGAAGACTCCGAGGTCGCTACCGAAGATGATGCTGATGAGGAATCGCCGCTCTCGCCATCGCAACGGAAGCCGCGTCTCGCGAAACTACAGAAGAAGAAGTTGAACGAAGAGGAAGACGACTCGGACGACCTGACTGGACACGTCGTGAACGCGGACGTCACGATCCCACCACAAGCCAGTCCTGCAGACAGCATCGTATCCCTCCAGGAGCTTCTTTCTGATCGAAGACGAAGTACCGACGGTGCCGACCGCGACGACCGCGATGATGATAGCAGTGATGACGACGATGACGAAGCCAAAGATGAGCGCGTCAAGATCTGCGGGAAGCAATATCGACTACCCAAGTGGATGCAGATCGACTTCAAGAATGCGCAGACGCAAAAGGTATTGTGCTGCTTCCATACGTATTCTCATTGCATTGTGCTTGCCTGACTAACAGTGGTGTCTGTCATCCTAGTGCACAGCACTTATCGTCGGCATCGTCCACGGTATCGCTGGACCGGGCGGTATTCTTGGTGTGCTACCCGCCGTCGGCCTCCACGACACGGTCAAGTCGGTCTTGTATCTCGGGTCGTTTTGCCTCACGTCTATCGCGACCATGGGCATCTTTGCGGCTGTTTATGGCGAGGCCACTGGCCGATTGGGAGAGCGCAGCGAGATCATCGCCTTTCGTATCTCAATCTTCTCGTCAATGCTGTCGGTCATCGTCGGCATCCTGTGGCTTGTGCTGGCAGCTATGGGCAAGCTCCAAGAAGTCTTTGGATAAGCAACACGCACGTGGCACGTACCATAGAAACAAGCATAGTTTTCCTTTGTTTAGATGTAATATGTGTGAAAGAAGATTCTACCAAAAGCGACTGTCTGGCGTCTTCTTATTCCGCCGTCTCTGCCACTGCCTCGGTGGTGGCCTCCACGGCAGCCGGCTCACCAACCTTGTCTTCCACGACGTCCTTGCCTTCCGCCGCATCGGCGTCGGTCGTAGCAGCATCCTTGTTCTTCCAGTAGTCGTCCATGTCGTTGTCCAGCTTCTTCTGGGCGTGCTCTTCCGACTTGCCCCAGTACGAGTCCATCTCGCGGTCGAGGTCCTCGGCCGTCTTGGGCTTTGGCTTCTCGCCACGGCCACGGCCACCGCCGCGACCACCTCCATTACCACGGCCTCGAGCTCCACGGCTGTCGCCGCTCTTGTTGTTGCCCTTGTCGCGTCCACCGCCGCCACCGCCGTTCTTGCGACCACCGGCGTCGCCACCCTTGGCGTTGTTCGCCTTCTGGTTGCCGCCCTTGCGGCCCTGGCGGGACTCGTACGGCGCAGCACGCTTGCCGCCGCCGTTAGACTTCTCGGCGTTGCCGCCTTCGCTGCCCTTGCCTCGCGATCCACGGTGTCTCGGCATACTGAATTGCTGGGAGGGGTCGAACTTGAAAAGGTGTGTGTCGTGTGCCCCGCCACGACCCCAAAAGCGCGGGGGGCGAAACCGAGGGGAGCGGAGCGGAGAGCAAAACCGTGGAACAAAAAACGCTGGAACCACATGGCGGACAGGGATGTCGTCCCAAGAAGATCGAGACCCATCAGTTACCTTCGTCCAACATTGAGGTGTCTAGGGACCCAGACTCGGGATGTTGCTGGAAAACATGCGCGATCCGACAGAGCTCCGGGGATACCAGGAGCTGGTGGAACATTACGTTCATTACAATCGCATGGATATGCATTAGCTCGTCTCACTGAGCGAAGGATGCTTGATGAATGTGCTGTCTTCTGATCTCCTCCACCATGAAGCTTCTTAGTCTGAATAACGTTGCTGGCCGCAATGGACTGCGTTGCCACGTTTGTGTCCCATTGGGACCAACATTCGTCCGTCCAAACTGGGAATTTTCTCCAATATCGGAAATGAGTGATGGTCTTGTGGAGGAGTGAGGGTCCCAACTGTCAACTCCACCCCGTGAGTCACGGGCCGTGACAGAAGCGTCACACAAGTCACCCAAAGACGCGAACACACGGCCACGGCAATATGAAGCGCGTCAGGATGGATGGCGACTGAAGAGATCATTCCACAACTTCCTCGCATGTCCACAAGCCTCCACTAGCAGTATCTGCTCCGCTCCCCCCTCTCCACCACTCTATCACCATGAACTCGCCTGCTGCCCTCTGCGCGTCCTCGCCAATCTCGTTCGATGCGCCAATCTCGGCCACCTTCAGCCAGCTGATGATCTCACTTCCGGCCGATGAGCACGACTACCTAAATGAGATGGTCGACGACGCCAAACCTGCGACCCACCACCACTACGCGCCGTACCCAGTGAACACGGCCAAGTCGGCAAGCTCGCCGAAGCAGCCGCGCCGCCGCCGCAAGCGCGAGACCATTGACATTCCCGAGGAGCTCGTCCACCAGTACGACCCCCAGGAGATCAAGAAGATCAAGAACCGCATTGCCGCCGCGCGTCTTCGCGAGCGATCGCAACAAAAGATCCGCGACCTCGAGGCCGAGGTCATTGCGCTGCGCGAACGCAATGCGTTCCTCGAATCCCGCATGACTGCCTGCTTCTGCAACGGCTCGAGCCCTGTGCAGACCGTGGATGCGAGCACGTCGACGGCGCCATCGGCACCCAACTCGCCCAAGTCGCAGCCTGGCTCCCCAACGCCCTCGGTCCGCTCGCCGTCGTCTATCTCGGACGGCGCTGCCATGACCCAGAACCAGGTCATGACCGAGTTCGAGAGCGATTTGCTCCAGCAGCTCCTCTGGCAGTCGGAAGAACTGACGGCCATGCAGATGCAACTCTAGTTAACTTATGAATAGGCGTAGTATCATCGTAGCATTAGATAGAACGACCGGACCGTCGCCCATATCCATATACCCCTTCCATTCACCAGCACCGTCAGCTTCACCATTTCGTTGATTGCTCCATTGATGTGACGGTTGGTCACAACGCATTGCACCCCCTCCATAGTGACTGCTAAGTACGTTTAATAAGTACGGTATGGGTGAAATAGTAGCCCCTCCCTCTTTCCCCGCAAGTTGCGGGCCGCAACACTCGTCCCGACACATACAGCAATCCAAGCGCACGCGGGGAGCAAGGCACAAGGGGGGAAACGCGCAGCACGAAGCCTCACTAGGGAGCGACACTACGCGCGAGCAACCACAAGAGACGGCAAACGTACTTAGTAGGAAATACTCCCTCATGGCGGACGATTCAGTTGATGCGGTCGCTGCGGCAGCCGATGCGCTGGCCGCGGCGGTCGACGGCGACTTCAACGACGGTGCCAACGGCGTGACGAGCGCGACGGACGTGAGCGAGAACGGCTCGGCGCTCAAGAAGCGTGCGCTGGAGTTGCTCACAGAGGCCGCAGACGAGGCCGAAGCTGCTGCGAACGCAGACGATCTCGAGCTTGAGGCCACGACGCTTGACGATGTGATGGTGTCGCCGGTGCTGAAGAAGGCGCGTGTCGAAGAGGCCAAGATTGAAGAGGACGACGATGCGCTGACGGGCGTAAACCTGGAGGGCGTGGACGACGAGGACGATGTTGACTTGGGCGACATTGCGGACGATGATGCCGATGCGCTAGCGCCACCCGATGCGAGCACAGACGAGGACGAAGAGCCGCGTCGCCAGCACGGCAATGGCCACGGCAAGCAGCTCGATGTAGTCACGCTCGACGAGGACGAGGACGACGATGAAGACGAAGAGGAGGAGGACGATGATGGGGGAGAAGACGAGTTGGACGATGAAGATGACGAAGAGGACGGCCAACTGCTCTCGCCTATGCAGCGACGGAAGATTGACCAGAACAAAACCGAAGCTCGTCAGCTACTTCACCAACTGGATGGCTCGGCCCGAAGCAAACTCGTGTTAACGGCGCTAGAGAAGTACGGAGAAGATCTCTTCGACGGCCATGAAGCTGCACGTGATGGTATTCTCGTCGATGCGTGCGCAAACGATGCCATGCTGGGTCTACTGAAGGAGGCGATCCGGGTGAGCGCGCTGCCGTTGCAGGGGACAGAAGACGCACCGCTTGAGGTCGATGACGACGAAGACTATGGCGATGAGGATGAGGATGACGAAGACGATGGTGAAGAGACAGATGACGCCAGTGGCAAGCGGGGTCCGAGACACTTCGAGGACGACGACGAAGACGACGACGAAGATACGCCCGCGGAGATTAACTTGTTGTCGGATGAAGAGACGGACGACAACGCGTCCACTCACGTGATTGGTGGCATGAACAAGGACGACGACGAGGACAATGAGGAAGACGACGAAGACGAAGACGATGACACGGCTGGCACGGGAGGGGAACTAACCGTAGAATCAGCGACAGGCGACGAGGATTCTCTCGATGAACTTTCCAGCTAAATGTTATGCTTCTACTCGTGCTCGTTTCGTATTCGTGACAGCTTCTCCGTGAATGCCTGAATGTCGCAGTCCAACGTGTTTTTCCTGCTTGAGGCTTGCATATCGAGTTTCCCAATGGACGATTGGATCTCTTGAGCGCGAGGTTCTACGCTTAGGTATACCGGAATGGTCTCTTTCTCAACTGCATCATGCGGCCACTGCGCGCAACTCGGTCGCCGCTGTAACCGTCTCGCCGTGGCTGGCAGCATCCGCCACCTTCCGCTTCTGGACACGAGCCGCGATGATGGTGATGTCGTCGGGCATCCCGCCTCCCCAAAGTAGATCGTTCTCCTTCGCAAGTCGAGCAAATGGCGAGTCGCGCGAGCGGTCGAGCGACAAGTCGTATGCTTTCTGGACAAGTTTCCTGGTCAGGGACTCGATCTCGGGCTCGGTGCTCACAATCTCCAGCAACACGTCCTCGTCGACATTGTCAAATAGACCGTCGGTCGCGAGCAGAATCAAGTCGCCTTCAAGGACAGGCACGCGTAGTCGCACACCATTCTTGGGCGTCTCGAAGAGCGGTTTCTCGTGCATGTGGGTCGGCGACGGTGATGGCGCAAGCTCCAGGTCTTTGTGAACGTCCTGACGAATCTCGGAGCCGACGAAACCGAGTTGGAATGGACAGTTGAAGTAGTGGAGTTGCTGTGGCGATCGGTACGACACGTGCGCGCCCTTGCGACGACCGGCTGGCGTGAGGTCGCTGTCGCGATCACGGATCTTGCGCGAGAGCGAGCCGTCCAACGTACCACGTGCGTGAACGGAATCCTTGTCCGACCGTTTGTCGCGAATGATGAGAAAGCCCGAGTCGCCCAAGTTGACTGCGTGGAGATCCGCAGCGTGCGGGTCGAGTGCGATCACACAGGCGGTCGAACTCCCGACGATCTCCTTCTGTAGGACAGTCGACCACGCGGCGTGGAGCACCTCGCTCGGATCGACTCGCTCTTCTTTCGTGTACGAGATTTGGGCGGCCTGGTGCGCAGCCCGCATGAGTTCTTGCGCGTACAACTTGGCGCTGATCCCTTTTTCAAACCACGAACCGACCCCGTCCGCAACGCCTAACGCCAGCACGTCTTTCGGGCCGAACTGCTCGCGGAAGCGATCCGTGGTTTCGTCGAACACTTCCGAGGTCGGTTCGAGTGTGCCTACAAAGTATGCGTCTTCGCCGCCCGTGTCTTTTTTCGCCGGGTGGGGAATGGACATGGCGAACGAGTGGAGGTAGTACGTCCAGTGCTCGCCCGGAGTCTTGATCCTGTGATCACAGAAACGCTGGGGATGAGGACAACAGTAAGCGATGGTGGGAAGCATAGGTGCCACATACTCATGGGAGCTATCGGCAAGCGACGTGTTGAGCGGCAGTCCCTTGCGCGGCAGGATCACGTTGATATAGTCCGACTTCGCGCTACAAAGTATCAAACCTGCATAAGCCTCCACCACATCTCATCGTAGTGTCGGGTGTACCAGTTCAGCGTCTTCTACCTGATGTGGGACGCACTGACTTGCTCATCTCGACGATGAAGCAGAGACGCAATGTCGATCAGCGACACGGTGCCCAGCAACTTGCCGCCTTCCAGCACAGGGATCTCGCCGCGTCCTGACAGCGCCATCACGGCTCGACACTACCAGTACACCCATCCGTCCAATGACTCAGCATCATCCCTCGAAAGAGACCTATCGTGGCACCAAACACGGACGTACATCTTCGACCGAGTCTTGTGGCGACACGTGGAGAATCTCGCGCGCGGGGATCGCAATGTCAATGACCTTCGTGTCCCAGTCGATCGGTCCAGCGTCGCTGCTCTCGCCCGCGTCGTGCTCGTCAAACCAACTCGCTTCCGCCGCTGCCTTCTTGCTCCTGCGTCGCTTCGGTGATCCGTCCGAGATGCCCTTCATCTTGGCAATGCGCTCAAGCAGAATGTGATTCGTCACGAGCCCCACGACTTTGTGATCCTTGTTCACGACCACAAGCGTCGCCGAGTTCTCATTCTTCGCGAGCGACCGGACCGCGTCGCGCACGGTCTGGTCTTCGAAGATGTGGTGGGTTTGCTTGCTGCGAAATTCCTTGGACACGGCCAGTAAATCGGCGACGGTCTCGCGCGATGCGTTCGCAAAGTGACGCGTCGTCGTCGACGGACCGTGCGCAAAGGGGAACGCGCCAATCCGGTTGGTTCCGACGAGCACAGACGACGAACAGAACGCAGGGAGCCGACGACGCGGAAGTGCACGCTCGACGCGGCGCCAGTGCGCGCGTAGCGGCCGCGCGAGCAGCAGGATCGCCATGACGGTCAGTCTTCTCTGTGTGGTTCTGTTTGGAATCCTCTGTTTTGCGCCGGCTCCAAAGTTCGTCGTCTTCACTTGGTGATGACAACACGCCATGTGATTGGTGGTAAATATTTATGCGGATGATTATCAGCCAATTGATCAGGATGAATAGACTTGAAGCTCCGAGGTACCTCACGTAAATGGAGTCTAAACATTTGTTTTCACCACAGAAGATTCAAAGCGTACACAGACTGTGTACGCTTTGTAACACAGTAGAGCCTACTGGTAGTGACAGACTGGTCGAGACACAGCCGCATGAGGAGACACCAACTCGGAGCATCACGGTGTGCCCTATCGACTCGTACGGCGTGCGGTCCCTGTGATCTCGTAAATGGCCATCGGTGTGTTGAAAATGCCGCGTCGGCGCCTTCGTAAATAGGATGATTACGTCGGATTAGAAATCCGAGACGTAAAACATCGTCTTGCCATTCGTCGATCGCTGGGTCGGGTCGCGCGGGCAAAAGCGGTGGTGGCGCTGCGCCAGCGCGGTCGTGATCTCGTCCGTACCGACTTCGATTTCGACACGGTCGTCTTTCTTGCGCTGCTCTTCGTCCAGCGCCGCACACGCCAGGACGATCAACGCCACGTCCACGCCCGGCGCAATGTCCACACTGTACGACAGTCGTGGTGGAGCTGTCGACGTTGTGGTTTCGTCACCACCTTCTCCCACACCGTCCGACTTCTTGTGTTTCTTCTTGAGTTTCTCCTCTTTCTTCCGTGCCTTCATGGCCTGGTAGACGTCGGGTTCGAGGTAGACACGCGCAATGCACACACGATCGACTTTGCTGCCGCGGTGGGCAAAGAACAGCGCTTCGTGCGTGTGCCACGAGCCTTCGACGCGGATATTGAGCTTGTCGCGGGTCACCGGGTCTTCGAGCGTGAGCACGAGGCGTTTCTCGAGCGGACGGAGGTTGGTCTCCAAGTAACAGAGCGCACGGGACTCGAGCCACGCGAGCGAGGACCGGTCGGCGGCCGAGACCCCGAGGGCCGCGGGCAGCGGTACGTACGTCGCGCAGTCCGGATCGACGGCGTATCCGTCCATTGAGGCGACGGGTACGCCGTTCTTGTCGAGCAAATGCTGCCGCTTTGCTGCCTGCGGGTCTTTGCTCTGCGGGTTGATCTTGAAGACGACTGCCTTGTTGTCGGCATCAATGATCTCGAGTGGTTGGTCGTGGTCATGGGACCAGAAGCCCTCGGGGACGCGCAGCGTAGTCACGTGGTCGAGCACGAAGCGTGCGTTAACGACACGGGGGAAGCGCGGCTGCGGCGCCAGCGGCGTCTCGAGCACGCGTGAAGAGGCCGGTGAGGCCGCAGAGGAAGACGACGCTTGGTTGCCCATTTGAGGTTGACGGGAAGACGAAGAGTGCGAGAGAGAGAGGAGCGGTCGAGGCGAGGGAAGTCGTTGTCGGCGCATCCCCCTTGTGGAAGGCCAACGAGTCTCCTCTGATTCCACATGGATGGAACCCATGGAATCAGGTGTGATATGACGTGAGTTGATCACGGGTGCGGCCGTCGGTCTCAGGTGTGATCTGGAAGCACGGTCTGATTCTACGTGAAGAACATCTTGCAGCTCGACTGGATTTTGACTTGCGACATTAGGGCGCGCTCCATATCTCCATGCTGGGTGGATGCGTTGGGAATACGTGCTGTATCATATCCATGCGCCCGCGAAGGCGGCGATCACACCACGTGATACGAACCAGTAGTGCGTGTGACTTTAGTACCCACGGTCACTCGATTAGTCACACAGTCCCTTGTCGCCGTTTCGTGCTGGTCCCTGAAGCCATCGTACATGTATCACTTGAAGGGAGCGGATGTCGCACGTCGCGAGGCACACACACGTTGACGAACACAGCACTGTGGTGACTGAATCGGAGGCATTCCCGTAGCACAATGTAAAAGAGAGAGAGAGAGGGAGACGCAGTCTACATCTCTCTCCCTCTTCTCTCTTCATTCCGCAATTTGATCGCTCGGTCCTATCCGAAACTCATCACCCAATCACCGAACCAGCGATGGGCAACAGCGTCTCGTCCACGACCTCCACTCGATTGCTCGAGACGCCGCTGACACCGCAACCGCGCTTCCCTCGTGTCATCAATACACGTTTCGTACCGAGTCGCACGACGACCGTGCGAGTGCCCGAGGGGTTCTGGTCCCATGACCACGACCAGCCACTTGAGATCACCGACGCGGACACTAGCGAAGTACTGTTCAAGATCAATCCCCGGAGCTCCGACCGTGCGAAGCCACAACAGTTGCTCGACAAGAACGGCGTACCCGTCGTCTCAATGAGCGGGTATCCGATCGCACCTAGCTGTGCCATGTACGTACCGCTGCCCGCGGCCCTCGGGGTCTCGGCCGCCGACCGGTCCTCGCTCGCGTGGCTCGAGTCCCGTGCGCTCTGTTACTTAGAGACCAACCTCCGTCCACTCGAGAAACGCCTCGTCCTCACGCTCGAAGACCCGGTGACCCGCGCCCCACTCAACATCCGCGTCGAAGGCTCGTGGCACACGCACGAAGCGCTGTTCTTTGCCCACCGCGGCAGCAAAGTCGACCGTGTGTGCATTGCGCGTGTCTACCTCGAACCCGACGTCTACCAGGCCATGAAGGCACGGAAGAAAGAAGAGAAACTCAGGAAGAAACACAAGAAGTCGGACGGTGTGGGAAAAGGTGGTGACGAAACCACAACGTCGACAGCTCCACCACGACTGTCGTACAGTGTGGACATTGCGCCGGGCGTCGACGTGGCGTTGATCGTACTGGCGTGTGCAGCGCTGGAAGAAGAGCAGCGCAAGAAAGACGACCATGTCGAAATCGAAGTCGGGACCGACGAGATCACGACCGCGCTAGCGCAGCGCTACCACTATTTCCAAGCACGCGATACGAGCCAGCAAGCGAGGGACGGCAAGACGATGTTTTACGTGTCTGACTACCAACCGCCACCGACGTCCACTGCATTTGGTGGGTAGTATAAGTACACTGTACGACGCGATAGGGGCGATCGCTTTGTTACTAGGAGACCATGTGATCATGATCGTGGATACAAACATGTATCAACCCTACTCCAACTCAAGCATTTTTGGCTCATGATCGAATTGCATCAGGCATCAATGATTAGGCAGATCCCTCAGTAGACGATGACATGCTGCCACTGCCGCTAGCAGACTCTATCTCCGTCTCTGTGTCCTGTTCCACGAGTTCTTGGACCTCCGACACGAGCTCCTGGAACGCCGTATCGTCAAACTCGAGGTTCGGTAGCTGCTCGAGGCAACTCGTGTTGACGCGTGTGACATCGCCGTCGTTGTTAATGAATGATGCGAGGATCGAGGGTCCGCAGCCGGTCAGATCGTCGGGCGACGTCGGCATGAAGCCACAGCCGTGGCCACCAAAGGCAAACTCGACGAGCATCTTGTTCGTGGACTGGATCGATTTGTATTCGCGATGGCCGAGCTCGCGGGGCGTCTGAAAATCCAAGCCACCGACGATGAGGAGGACGCCCACATCGTCTGGGAGCGTGGCCGTCGAGTTCCAGTACTGATCGTGCTCGTAGAGAAACGGCTCATTGGTGCTGAGAGTCGTTAGGTCGCTGAGGTCTTCCCCAGCTTGCTCCCACGACTCGCGTAGTTGGGTGCACGTAGCCACGTTGGCGCCATCTTGAAAGCCGCCCGACAGCAGACAGTACGCAGGTAGCGTGTCGATGTCGAGCGAGAACGGCCCGTTTCGGAAGTTGTCTTGAAGGGAGTCCAAGTCGGCCATAGGCACCTGCCACAGCTCCGAGAACGTGATGAGGTAGTACAGCATCGTCGAGGGTGTGCTCGTGGGGCTGATCTCGAGAAAGGCGCGTTGGTGTTTGGACGTAATGTTGTCCGCGGGACCCCACGCGTTCGGCCATGCTTGCGCACTCGATGACGCACTGCCGTACTGAGAGGTGAGCCGCTCCTGGATGACTCGGAACGCGAGCGTGAGTTCTTCAAAATCAGCATCGTTACATCGGTGGACGCGCAGCAGGAGCGACGGCACGAGTGTGCGCCACCACGGATCACGCACGAGCAGCGCAAACGTGAGCCGGAGTGCATCGCTTGGCGTGTCCGTCTCCATCGCCGACATCAGTTCCTCCGCGCAGGCATTGCTGTCCACAGATCCATCAATCTCTTCGTACATCGCTCGCAATTCTTCCATGACGGAGCTCTTCGTCTTGAATGGAATCGGACACTTGGGAGAGTCGAAACAGGCCTCGAAAAACCGTCTCGTTGGCGGCAGGATGTTCTTGTTCCACTCCAGAGCTGAAAACCCGACCTCGCTAAGGACGCCATCGACCATGTAGCCGCGTACCTGCGGCGGTGCGAGGTGCATGATGCGCTCCACGAGGTACGTACCGTAGCTCACGCCGTACAGAAACACGTTGCTTTCTTCTTGCGGATCCTCAGCGACGTCTTCCAAGTACTCGAGAATAGCTACCACGTCGCGTGCGGCGCTTGTGACCGAATACGCGGCGGTGTGGCCATCGATTTCAAACATCACGTCACGTACGCAGTTTGCCAGTTCACCAAGTTCGAGGTTCGCGCCGCCAGGACTTCCGTCCGCGAGCGCCTGCGCGGCCTCGCACTGCAAGAACCCACTGCGACCAGTGCCACGGTGGTCCATGGTGTAGAAGCTCACGGTGTCGTTCAGGAGACCGGCCATGAGGAGCATCGCTTGTTCCATGTTGATTGACGACGCGCCTGGACCGCCTTCTAGAAACCACACGTTCTTGGTTGCTGGCTGCACGGTCGCGAGCTTGCGCTTGACAAAGATCTCGGTGGTCTTGCTGCTCTCGCAGATGCCCGTGTGGCACAGCGGCACTTGGACTTTGGCGCATTCGAACGGCACGCTGGAGAAGAGAAACGACGTGAGGTCGTCCGACGATGCAGTCGCTGTGCACGGGTACCATCCGTTCACGCGCAGCGACGCGACGCGCTCTCCTAGGAGCACCGCAAGAAGCAAGAGAAGCAGCCGCGTCATCCTTCGATAGCACTTGTTGGGCTTTGGCTCGATGGAAAAATCTCAGGTGGCGCCATGATGAGCTTCGCACATGAATTCGGCTCAGACTCAGATTGTTTTGTAGATTTCTCAGATAACCGGTATAGTACCGGTAAGTGACAACATTGCTCGGTTCAACACGGCTCATGCTCGATGGCAACTCCCACGGGTCTGGAAAGGCAGTCATTCCCGTTGCAGCGAGATGCCATCGTTCCAATGCGATGTGTTTGATCAGTGGTCAAGGTGCACGCTCGTTTCTCGATTGTGCTGCTGTGTTTTTCTGCTGCGAATCTGGGACGCTGTACTTTCCTATCGTAGGGTCGTTGATTGGCTACTGCTGCCTCTCTTCAGCCAATCCGATGCGCCACTTCGCAGTCACGAAGAGACACGACTTAGTGGACGCGTAGACAAGCGCAGTCGTTCCGTGCCAGTGCCAGTGCGTGCCACTGCGTCCTGGCCGCCAACGCGACTTGTGACGCTGACGGGACCTGTCGCTTCTTCCGCCTCGCGCGAAGCACCATGTCATTGTTAAAAGAGATCCAGAGTCCTCGCTCAGATTCCTCCTCCGCCTCCTTCCTTCCCTCCGTCCACACAACCGTGTGCCTTTGCATGGGCGGCCAGCAGTCTTCCCCGCTTCTTGTGCCGCACGCGCACTTCCCATACGCTCTCAGCTCGCGCTATACGCGCACGCACTCGGTCACACTCCGCCTCGAGCCATGCTTCTGGTCGCACGCGCACCGAGAGCCACTTGAGATCCGTGATGCCACGACCAACCTCACCATGTTCCGCATCCCGTCGACGCACAAGAAGAGCAAGCGACTACTCGATATGTACAACGCACCGGTCGCAACCGTGACGAGCCACCGACGGTCCACGACGACGACCACGACCACGATTGTCCCGACAACGAGTCACTACGCCGACGATCCCCAGCATCACTACCACGCATGCACGGTCGAGACTGAGGTACTAGACGGCGCATACGTCGTCGCACGAGCAACGTGGAGCGATCATACGACCATCACATGCGAGGGCGACTGGTGTGGCCCTCACGCAATCGATTTCTGGCTCGAAACGACCGACGCACCAGCGTCTCGTATCGCACGCGTCCACACCGATGCACTCGACGCAATGAATGACTCCTACGTACTGGCGATCGCATCGGGCGTGGACGTAGCGCTCATGTTGTTGATTTGCGCAGCAATCGACGACGCTGTGAGCCCGCTGCTGACGCTACGATACCGCGGCGCAACGGCCACGCGACGCACCTCCCGGATGGAGATTGCGAAACCATCGATGCGCCGATCCGACGCGATCCCGGTCCCAGCGTGAGACCAATGAAGAACGCAACACAGTCCATATCAATATTACGGAGCTCACGAAAGTATTCGTACCGAAGCTGCCTTTGCTGTGAAGGCCTTGGAAGATGTAGTCTCGATTCACACTCCCTACGAAGAAGACAACCTAGAACATGCATATGCATGGTCTCTCTCACTCTCACTCTCACTCTGTGTCATGCCCGAGGATTCGGTCCTTTGAACCACCCGTTGGCGTCTACGCCGACAGCGCGCGGAGCTCTTCACGTGCAAAGTTGGTCGTGAGGAGCGCCGCGTACGACCACGTGAGGTCGTTCACGCCCTGCGGCACGCCCGAGTCGCGGTTGTACTGTTCGTTAAAGTGGTTTCCGGCAGCGCCGTGGAATTTGACGCGACGCACGTGCTTGTCCCCGTAGGCCTTGAGGCTCTCAACGATCGACGTGAACGTCGCCGAGTCCTTGGCGTACGTACCAACCGCAACGTTGAGACCGAGGCCGACCGGCGCTGCGGCGTTGAAGAGCTTGACGTTCAGCGCCGTGACCGTGAGGCTGCCGGCCTTGACGTACGCGGTCGCGGCGCGGTAGACCGTCTCGGCCACGATCAACGTCGTGAGGTACCACGGGTTGCCCTGCGAGTTGTTGGCGCCGTCGTACGTGTCGCCGTAGTAGCGACCGATCGCGAGGGAGAGCGGCAGTCCAGTCGTCGAGTCCGACAGCACGTTCGTGTTGAGCGTGTACTCGTTGACAAAGCCCTGCTCGAGCTGGTAAATCGACGTGAGGATACGATCATCTTGCGGTGCAAACACGCCGTCGCCGTTGTCGCCGTGGACCGCGCCCAGCGGGATTGCTGCGTCCAGGAGACGTCCATTGAGGGTGGCTTGCACGGCCTGGGAGCCCGAGTTCCAGAAGCTCGCGAGCTTGGTGTCGAGGGCCTTGGCCTGGGTCAAGTACGTTGCGGCCGACGCGGCGTCGCCCAGCAACGTGGCAAAGTCGCTGGCTTCGTAGAGTGCGCGACGCTGTGACGCGACCGTGAAGAAGTGGAGACCGCGTTTCTCTTCCCACAGGTCACAGCCGTTGGCGTCGTTGTAGTTCTTGATCACGTACGCAAGGTCGTTCGCGATGATCCCGCTGGTCGTGCTGTTGTACAAGTCCACGACCTTGGCTTTGTCGCCGCCGTTCGCGAGGTAGACTTTCGAGAAGCGCATGAACGAGCTGGCCCGCAATGCCGGACCGTCGTTCTGCGGACGGCACCAGCCGTCGCTGAACGCCGTGCCCGTGACGTAGTACTTGGCTTCGCCCAGTCCCGTGAGCGTCGTGAGGCCCTGTAGCTTCTTGGTGAAGGTCGCGTGGTCCCAGAACGTCTGCTCGAGCGTCGTGTCACCGCCCTTGTAGAGCGAGTTCACGACGTCCATGACCAGCGCGGCATCACGGATCCAGTGGAACACGTAGTTGTTCGCGCCGCCCGGCGCCGCCGCGATGATCGAGCCAGCGAGTGCGCCGTTCACGTTCTTGGGGCTGATGTTCGCGAGCAAGAGCGACTTGAAGGTCGGCAGGGCCGACGACAAGTACGTCGAGATATCGGTCTGGAAACCCGGGGTACCTGGGTTCACCGGCGCTTTGGTGACTGGGATCACTTGGTAGTTCGCGCCGTAGCCACCGTTGTTGTCGTAGTACGTCTGGCCGTTGACCTTGTACTCGACGTAGAACTGCGCGATGCCAGCCGAGCTGATGGGGCAGTTGAACGACCACACTTCGCGGTTCGACGAGTCCGGGCCGCTCGTGTACGAGGCACCGCACGTGTTGCCCCACGTCTGCGCGTTGTTGGCGTAAATGACGTTGATGACCTTGGTGTACGCGAGGTTCTGGACGCTGAGGGCACCCTTGAGGGTCGTGCCGTCAAAGTACTGGAGTAAAGGGGGCCACACACTACTGAAGCAAGTTGGAGATGTGGCCTGTCATTGTGCAATCACCAGGGCTGACCGTGGGAACGCCGCTGTCACAACTTCAACATCCCATCCTCTGCTTCGCGTCCGTGCTCAGGCGCGCTCCTAGATTGCTTCCTTCTACACCGATACACATTTGACTCTCCAAACAGAGGATCAATCGATGCGACATCAAGTAGTCGTGAAGTCCACGCAGACGATCTGCTTCGAGAGTGTCAAGTCTCTTCTGTCGCACCGGTATACTGTATTGGGATGTATCCAGCACCACCCACCTGTCGTGGACGCGGACGTGAAGGACTCAACACTGCTGACAACACCACGGGGGATGGATGCCTCGTGTTGAACTGCGCGAGAAGAAAATCCAGAGGAGTGACAGACAGACAAATGCGTCGCAATTTCCATCTCGGAGTGATGGAGTGATGCGCGCCGACCGACGCTGCTGACATTGTAGGCACAGAAGCTGCCACTGGTACCGAGAACCGAGCAAGTCACTACAGGAGTCGGACTATGACGAAACGTGGCCAGCAAAGCTAAAATGTGCGAGTGCATCGAAGTAAGTGACTAGCGCTCTGCGGTTAGTAGCTGTCAGTGTGTGCTCCATGTACAGTGAGAAAGTTCGTCTCAAGTTGCCGATAGATCCCTGCGAGAGCCTCGGGCTTCGCGTAGCTCCCAAGTGTGTGGTCAGTGCACGTCTCGAGAGACTCACGGGCCGTAGACTGACCATACACAGTGAGAGCACGTATGGTTCAATCCTGTGGCGTGACACAAACTCTTGCGGCTTCGAACAGGCTCGGGTGACGTGCATAGGCCTGAATTCTTCAAGGACCTCGCTTGTATCCGTGATGTCCTGGGTTCGAGATGGTCTGTCTATGTGCAGCTGGCAACGGTGATGCTAGCTTGAACTGGCCTCCCTCCTCGATCTAGTATTCAAAAGCCAACATGGGCTAATTTGAGACGGAAGACCAACAGAAGCTAACGTCAGGTTGAAGCTTGCTTTGAGCTGATGGACTTCCACGCGAATGCACGACACACAGCGCATGCTTCGCCGTTCCATCGACATACTACGTAGTAGCAATCCCATGACGTGCATACATGTATCGCTGTTGACTAATATTAACGCTGACTTGATTGTGATACGGAACGTAGCTGCCGCCTCAGAACGCAAGAGTTCATAGAGACCATGGAGATCATCACATGTCGATGGGCATTCTGCTTGTGTGTTTGTACTTTATCCATTTGGTGTCTTTCGGTTTTCTATATGATCGTTCACTACTCTTTACTACTTTAAAATATTCTTACGGGGGCATAGCTACTTTTGTTTGCTGCTCGCACGCGCGACTTGCTCGCGGGACGAGGGCTCAGGTATGGTACAAAACGGACGCAACGCGCGTGGCACTACTTCCATCTTCATCACGCAATGGTCTTGAGCGAGTGCCGAGAGATCATGGCGTCGGCGTCGATAATCTCGCTGATGGAGCCGCGCCGGCCGGTACCGCTACCTATGGAACCGCGGCGGTGTGGTACGCTTGGCATTGTCGGCAGCGCCGTCATCGCGCTG